>SNQJ01S0061979.1:24678-41855 GCA_010110895.2 Picea sitchensis | reverse complement strand
ATGTACACTTGTCACATGTCTATATCAACATTGTTGAGTCCAAATAGTTGTTAAGCAATGAATTACTAAGATGAGAAAAATCAAAGTTCTAACTACCTAAGGCCAAAATATGGGGCGTTACAATATGGTGTTTCATACTATTAAATATTTAAAATGTTGTCTATAATTTGTCATTCCATTTAGTATCTATGATCGATCTTCCATTTGATTATTATGGATTTATTCTAGATATTAAATGATGGATTATATTAATGCTTTGAATTGAGTTTCCTTTCATTCTAAGTCATTGATTATCATAAGATCACCAGATCTTTTTCAGTTATCATTATGTTGTTATATTCTCACTCCAATACATCAAATTCTTCTTTGAATTTGTTCTGGCAATGTTAGCATTGTTCTGTCACAGGTTTCCCTCATATGTAGGACAATTAGGAGTTTGAATTACATAGGAATATAAACTCAGTTTAATCGATTAGTTACAGGTTAGTTTGCTTGTTATTTAGTTAAATTATTTATAAATGAAATGAGGATAGCATGAACTAGCTTTGTCTATTTGTGTATTGTTATTTCAATTATGTTTGCTTAGTATTCATTTGTTTTTAGACCTTTAAATATTCAAAAAGAAAACAGAAAATGTATGTGCTTTCTTTATCTCTTTCAGAAACACTGTTAAGAACATTCATTTTGCAAGATGTCATGTAAATCTTGCAAGCTCTATATAGATTGTTTATAATCATATGAACATATTCATGTTTCTATTTGAACACTTGTAATTAGTAAACTTATATTCTTAGTATCATAGATTTTAGACTAGTTTCATTTTCTTTATTATTTTTAGGACTTTAGTTGGCCAACAGAGCCATTAAACCCATCGGGTCATTTCATTCCAAATGGCTTGGGTTATTTAGACAACCCCAGTTCAGATTTGACCTTCTAGTTGATGGTGTGTCAAAAATGCTCATCAACAAATGGCACTAGAAGGAGGGCCTGAAATTCATTGATGGCACATGGAGGTCACAAGACCCCTCCAAAAAATTGTTCTCTTGCCATGACGTGTAGTCGCTCTGACACAAACGTTACACTTGAAACAACAAATACTTCAAACAATAACCCTGATATTCCTGTCTAACCAGTGACACCACTCCCTGAAGGGATTGACGTCCAAGAAATTGTCTGCCAATCACTTATAAGAACTCAAAGTGCCTTATCTCGTATTATACAACCTGGTAGACAGCTCAATCAACCTCTTGACTTTACAAATATTCAAGAAAAAAGCATTGGTCTACCTAGAAATAGGGTAGGGATTGGAAATACTACCAATCTTGTTGAAATCCTTTTCCCTCGTGCCAAAGGATCTGGTATTCCACCGTCCCCACCTGGGTCTTCTCCACGTTCTTCAGGAGGTGAATCCTTAGATGAAGGTAGTTCTTCATCTGAACCGTCTCAACCTTCAACTCCACCCACTCCCATGAAAAACCAAAATAATCATGTTATACCTTGGCTCAATAAAGATGTCATGGTTGTACCTGGAACCCAACACTCACTACCTAAACATATGGATAAATGGTTGCCCAAATTTGATCCAAATTCGAAGCAATCTGCTAAGGATCAGATAAAAAAATTTATGTTGGCCATTAGAATATGGAGTGTTGAGAATGAAGATGTAGTGTGCAGATTATTTCCTTATACTTTTGAGGGAAATGCCTCCACCTGGTATTTCGCTCAACATCCCGATACCATCATCTCTTGGGACAAGTTTGAAACTTTCTTTCTAGAAAAATTTGGAGATGATAAATCTTTGGAAGTCTTGGTTATGGAACTCTCTAGCTTAAAAATGAACCCTAAAGAAAAAGTGAAGGACTTTAACCAAAGGTTTCTGACGTTAAAGAACAAAATACCTGTAGATTTGATGCCTACAGAAATCTTAATTATTTCATATTATACTTCATCTTCTAAGAAGAAAATAGAAATTATCACTAGGCCTCCTCAAACTAAGAATCAACAAGAAACATTAGACTTGGAAAGCCTATAGAAATCTTTCCAGAAATTGTCCAATCAAGTTGTTGACTTGAAAAGATTAGCCGAGGAGGATTATACAAGTAAAGGGAGTTTCAAACCTCCTTTTAGAAAACCTTTCCCTCCAAAACGGCCAAACCAGAGCACAAAAGGTCTCAATTTTGAAAATTTACAATATTCTTTGAAAATGATATTAGAAGCTCATGACAATTTTGTTTCTATTCCTTCTGAAAATTATGATGATATAGTTGAGGAAGAGGTACCAGAAGAGGAGGAATCATCACCTCCCCTTTTCGGGCACTTGTCGGACAATATTTTTCAAGCAAATTTCGAAACTGTCCACCCCTACAACACTAGGAGTAAAACACAAAACAATCACACACGAGAAGCAAGTAAAAATGTGTTTCCAAAACAAACATAGAAAAATGAAACTAGACAAAACTTAGCTGCCCCAGTTTTAGAGTATGTTTTAATCGAAGATCTGAAAAAACTAAGGGAAAATATTTTTGTTTTTGAAAGCATCGCTGAAAACAGTAAAAGGAATGATGTTAGCAGCAAAAAATTAACAGAAACTTATTCAAACGTAGCTAAAAATGTCCCAAATAAAAATGCATCCGAACATAGAAACAAAAGGGACTTAGAGAAAAAACTGTAGCAAACCTAGATAAAACTGTTTCAGGGACAACAATAAAAAATCAGCAGAATTCTGATGCTTCCACATGGAAAAATGTCCCCCCTTTTTTATTAACTTTTGAAATTTTTAATAGGAATGTACATAATTCTATGGTCGACTCTGGTGCATCGTCAAATGTGATGCCTTTGTCTGTATGCCAGAAAATTAATGCAGAAGTAAAACCTTCTGATCTTAAAATTATTCAGCTAGATCAAACGAATTTTAAGGTAATCGGTGAGCTTAAGAATGTGTTGATTAGATTATCATCCAATCCTAAATTTCATCAGATAATTGATATTATCATTGTTGATATTCCTGATGTTTATGGTTTTTTTTTAAGAAGAGATTGGTCAGAACAGTTGCACAACTATTTTGCTACAGACTGGTCTCACTTGTGGCTGCCTGAAAATGGATAGCCAACAAAATCAGAATAAACAGAGAATGTTATATTAAGCATACCGTGATAGATCTGAATGATCCAAATGAGCCTTTCGTTACCTCCACAAATTTGATTGAAATGCAGGGAATGAATACCTTTTTTGGTAACTTCATGACCGAAATCTCTTCTATCACTGATCCAGGACAACAATCTGAAATTACAATCTATCCTCAGGCACCATATTTTCCTAATACGCCAAGTACGGATAATGACACATAGATCTGGTCCCTATATTTTGATGGATCCAAATCTTGAGAAGGAGCAGGTGTTGGCTGTGTGCTTATTGATCCTGCAGGTAATAAAATATATATTTCTTTTCGATTAGAGTTTGAATTCACTAACAACATCGTCGAGTACGAAGAACTTCTATAGGGACTTAAGAAATCACTGGACATGGATGTGAAAACTTTTATAATATTCGATGATTCAGAAATCGTGGTCAAACATGTAAGAAACAGAATACACTATTTGTCACCACATTTGAAGAGTTACTAAACCGAGGTATGGGATTTAATGCATAAATTTCTATCATTTAATATAAATTCCATTCCTAGGATGAGTAATTCAAAAGCTGATTTACTAGCCAAGGTTGCTTGTAAATTGTTTCCCACTGAAGGTCTTTCTCCTAATGCGTTTTCGATCGAATTGTTGTTCAGGTCATTAATTCCAGATAACATAAAAAATTGGAGAGTATTCAATGATGACCAGTAGATCATGAAATTTATGCATATGGAAGACACCTTCCAGGATGCAGTCATTGATGAAGGCACTCATGATGAGAATATCCAAGACTTCATGTTAATATCTGATCCTTGATCACCTGAATCAAAATCCGAGCTGGAAAACCTCTATCCCCAGATTTGTTGTGAGATGAGAGAAATTTTATGACTTGCATGACAAGTTTAGAGGGGTAGTCAATTGAAAAACTAATAGTTCCTCTTTGATCTATGAAACTATTAATTTAGGAACAAGAGATAATCCTCAAAATATTAATCTGGGAAAGGGATGTTTCGAGCAAGAAAGATCTGCTTTCATAAAATTATTTAAATAATTTAAAGACGTATTTTCTTGGACATATGATGACCTGAAAACTTTCGATCCAAACATCATACAACATGTAATCCCTATGAAACCCCAGACTCATCCTTTTCAACAGAAATTGAGGAAAATGCATCCTAAATTGGAACCTACTGTTAAAAAGGAACTGAATAAATTGCTAACTACAAAGATAATTTTTCCAGTTAGGCATACCCAATGGGTGTCTAACTTAGTCCCTGTAAGGAAGAAAAGTGGTGAAATTTGATTTTGTGTCAATTTTCGAAACCTGAATCGAGCATCTGATAAAGACAACTACCATGTTCCTCCAATGGAACACATTATACAACAGGTTTCTAGTTCTGAAAGACTATCTTTGTTAGATGGTTTTTCAGGATACAACCAAGTCCTTATGTCTCCTTCGGACCATCTTAAAACAACCTTTCCTACTGCATGGGGCACTTACGCCTACAGGAAAATGCCTTTGGACTGATAAATGTTGGTTCCACTTTACAGAGAACAATGGATATTTCTTTTTGTGGCCTCATTAACCAGTCAATTGTGGTCTATCTTGATGATGTCACTGTCTTTTCAAAAAACAAGAAAAATCACTTGTCTCACCTTAGGGTTGTCTTGGAACGATGTCGCAATTTCGACATATCTCTTAATCCTAAGAAATTGGTATTTGTAGTAGATAAAGAAAAAATCCATGGGTTTATAGTATCTAAGGATGGAATGATTATTGACCCTGAAAGGACCCAAGCCATTGCTAAACTTCCCCCTCCTTCTTCCAAAAAGGCCATGCAATCATTTTTGGGAAAGATTAATTTTGTCAGAAGATTTGTCCTGAGTTTCTTAGAAATGGTTTGACCTCCACAAAATCTAATTAAAAAGGATGTTTTGTACTGATGGGGACCACAATAAATTCAGGCTTTTGATTCAATTAGAAAATAAATAATAGAAGCCCCTTCCCTGACGAGTCTCGATTTTTCTTAGGATTTCACTTTTTACACTTTTGCATCTGATCAATCCTATGTTGTTGTGATTACACAGAAAAACATTGAAAGCAAGGAGATATCCATTGCCTTCATGAGCTATGATTTTAAAGGAGAAAATCTTAATTACTCTGTAGTAGATCAACATGCATATGTTGTTTTTAAAGCAGTGAAACACTTCCGGTCTTACCTGTTGAAATCCATAACCAAAGTTGTTGTTCCCTACCCCATTGTAAGAAACTTGTTAGTACAAGAAGAGCTGGGTGAGAAAAGGGAAAATTGGATGACATGACTAAAGGAATATGACCTTGAAATAACTCTTGATCAAATTTTTAGAGGTCAAGGCATGTGTAAACTAGTGGCTCATTCGGTTGAGGAACAAGAAATTCAAATAAACACATCAACCATAAATTAGCACAACAAAAAATAGGTCAACTCTGCACAAGCTACACCCAATTCTTGGTATGAGAACATTAGATTTTATTTAACGCATGGATCTTCTCCCCACAATATTGATCCCAAAAATAGAATATCACTTAGGCTTAAATCTGCATCTTTCTAGTTAATCAATGATATATTATTTCGAAAGAACTTTGATGGTGTTTTCTGCATTGTTTAGAAAAGGAGGAGTCTGAAAGAGTGTTAGTTGAACTTCATGCTGGTGAGGCCGGTGGTCACTTTGGTGGATATACCACTACCCACAAAGTGCTAAGGGTTGGATACTATTGGCCTACCTTTTTTAAATATGCCCATATGTTGTCCCTTAAATGTGTAATCTTCCAAAAGGTTGCAGGACGGGTGAAAAAGGCAGTTTTTCCTTTGCAACCTATTACTATAGATGCATATTTTCAGCAATTGGGCCTAGACATAATATGACCGATCAATCCCCCTTCTTCGCAACAAAACAAGTACATCCTCACAACAACAAACTATTTTACGAGATGGTCTAAAGCTTTACCTTTAAAAGTGGTCAACACCAATCAGGTAGTGTCTTTTCTGAACTCCCACATAATCACTCGATTCAGAATTCCTGAATGTCTAGTTTTTTATAACACCTCTTATTTTTCGTCCCTTGATACAAATGCTTTCTCTATGGAAAAAGGGATTAAAATGAAGTATTCTTCCAGCTACTACCCTCAAGGGAATAGTCTAGCAGAATCGTCAAATAAGAATTTAATTAAGATTATTAAAAGCATAGTTTTAGAAAACCACAAGAATTGGCATAATGGACTGTATAATGCACTTTGGGCTGATAAGGTAACTCCAAAATCTTTCGTTGGTAATTCCCCTTTCTTCCTCGTCTACCGAAGAGAATCCATCCTCCCCCCACATGTCTTACTTTCTTCTCTGCAATTATCACAGAAAGTTCAAGAAGAAGAGTGTCCTCCTCTAAATAATTGAATAAATGCTTTGTTAAAACTAGAAGAGGTAAGAGCACAAGCAAAGAAAAAACTTGACCATCGCCAACAAATTGTGAAGAGTTGGTTTGATGCAAATTAATCTTCTAATATGAATTTTGAAGTTGGGGATTTGGTTCTCAATTGGGACAAATCCTAGGAGGGTAAGGGGGAACATACCAAGTTCCAAAAAATGTTCTAAAAAATTGGGCCCTAGCTCTTTTCGACTGCATAATTTGGAGGGAAAGCCGAATACTTTCCCAGTGAATGGCCAGGCTCTCAAGAGATATTTCACTTGATGATTTCTGATCTACCTCTTGTAAATATTTTTAATTTTCTTTTCTGTTTTTTATTTTGGTTCTTTTCATTTTGCTTGATTTTGATTTGTTTTCTAAAATGATTATGTCTAAATCGCCATTCATTTGTTGAAGGGAATTAGAGTTGTCATTCATTAGTTGCAGTTGGTAACTTTTCAAGCACATGAACAATTAATTCTAAACTCAGATCAGCAGAGGGAAGTTTTTGTGCAATCACTGTTTCTGGTTTCTAATTAAAATCATAGGAAAATGTGATTATCCTCAACAAACTTCTAACGTCATCCCTATTTTAATTAGGATAACCCAATTGTTATTTCCCATCCTAGAGATGGTTTCTTAACGGAAACGTAGTTTTCCAAATCATGATGAAAGTCATTAGAACATAAAAATGATTCTTAAATGATCAATMTTTTCATTGCTAGAATATGAAATCTTCAGTATCACCATGTTCTCTTGAACATCGTGAAGTTCTGGAAATTATAAAAAAGAATTAGAGAATTGGAAGCATTGTAAGGTGTGGGAAATGTTTGTAAACCTGTCAGGACACTGAASAGGTCTGCTGGAAATGGGTAAATGCACGGATGATACCAAGGAAATTTTGTCGAGKTATTGAACAAGCCTKTTGGTAGCGAAGCAATGCCGAGTTTAAGAATATCCTTGGGTATGTCTTTTAATTTGATCAAAATTGAAGATGTTTTTATCATGAATGGACGAATACTATATAGGATAGAGGTACTAGAGTGGGTTAAATGATATCCCTGTTGAGGCTATGGACGCCTGCTGGCAGTAGTGGTCCTGTCAACGGTATTGAAGTCATCTGTATAAACATCGTTGCTCCTATGATCTAAACAAGATACCAAATTATAATTTTTTTACAGAAATGCATCAAATGCTATGACTGTGTTATTTTTTGAGTTATTATCAGAACGCTTGATCTGTTGTTAACTATTTCTAAAAAAATATTTCGTTTGTTCCCTTGACATAAATTTTTTGGTGATGCTGAGATAACTGCTTCACCCAGCATTTCACCATTGTTGGTATCCACCAATTCTATAATTTTTCTCATGATTTAAAGTCACCACAAAGAGATAAAATCTTTTTGTAGTTGCCTCCTCACTTTTAAAAATGATTTTGTCTTTTGGCTTCAAGGTGATTTATTCGGCTAACTTATTTTATGAGTTTTTTGTTTAGATTTCGTTTGTTTTTTTTTTAATTTCATGACTGCAAGCATGAAATCCAAACAAAAACTTCGCTTGGTAATCATTTTGCAGTCTATGTTTTTCTTCTTTTATTTTATGAAAAAGATTACACTTTAAGGGAACCTATATGTTGCTAAGTTTAAGTTTTACAAACTCATTGATTAATTCACTACCACATATTTATGTATTATGGATAATATGAATTAATCGGTCCTGTGGTTGGTTGTATGATTTTAATTTTTGAAATGCCTAGACGCGTTGAACCTTAGATTAACAATTGATATATGCTCTTTTCTCTATCAGTCATATCACTTTCATGTCATTTGGTACAGGTTTGATGTACCCACGAATACACCTCATCATGTTGTCATGTACATTTAATAACCCTCATTCATTGTTTGAATTGGCATTTGATCATGGTTGGGGTTTAATTTGCATTATGTGTAATGTCTCATAGGTCTGCGCGTCCTCTCATTTTCTGTCTCTCCAAACTTAAGTTATCAAACATGATAGTCTCCCATTTTCGTAGGTATCGGGTTGTTTTGGTTTTCACAGACCTCTCCTTCCTGCTTTTTTATTGGAAGTTGAAAAACCCCTCTCGTGGTGTCTATTGTGTCTATTTAATAGTAACCATGGCCCCTATGGTTCAAATCGAACCTAATGGTTGTTGGGCCCTTCCTTCCCACGAGGATGCCATAAATGATTTGCAGGCTCACGGTTGGGATATCTTCATATGGAAATTTGAAGGTTACAACCTTGCGGTCGCATAGGATTTTTCTCAAACGTTTGATGGGTTTATATCCAAAGTTAGGGATGTGCAATTGGAGGTCACAAAGGACTCTATAGCCCAGGCAACAAGAATTCCACGGGAAGGCGAGAAATGGTTCCAAAAATCTAAACTGGAGGACGTGCCTTGGATCCTGTTCATGGTCTCTCAGAAATACACATGCTGCCCTAAATTTATTCCTATTACCCTCCTGAAACCTTGGTGGAACAACCTTATTTTGATTCTGAAACAATTTATAACATGCGAGGGTAGGTATGGTTTGGTATTTTTATACCACATCCGACTGTTGATTTTGTTCCTAGGGTTTACACTAAACATGCCCTTCTATTTGTTGATGAGCCCATATAAAATGTCAAAACGTTATAAGAGACATAACTTGAACCCTATGTCAAGCCTCTTTCACCACGGGCTTATAAGGATTCTGTTGGTATCACACTTGTCTCAAATTGGGGACACTTGGGAAGGCTTCCTGAGTCGGAACAATTTTTCAAACCCCAATTCTAATAATCCCATGACCCAAAGTCAAGATTTCGATTCACATAATGACTATGAAATTAATGAACCAATTTTTATTGCTTTACAAACTCCCATGGGTAAAAAACCACGATGTATTTTTACACCTAGAAAAACATTAGAAGAGGTAGTGGATGTTTTAAAATAGAAGGTTTATTTTGATCCTGTTAATGAACTGAATCAGGGTTTTAATGACAAACCTGCTATTAAGAAAATTTGTAAGAGCAAGAAACAGGATAACTCAGATTTCAGTTTTATGAAAAAGAGAGTTGGTTGATTGATATCCAGGAGTCGGCGAAATCAAAAGCAGGATCATTTGAGCTCTATCTCAATGATTGAGGTCAATTATCATTGTTCAGACGACAAGATCAACATTTTCCTCGCACTAGAAGATCTGGATAATCAGTGTCTCAGGAACGAAACTACTGGTCAAGATGAGAAATATGACTTTGTCTCTAGACTACTTCTATTTTTGAAAGGCCAAGCGGTATTTGTTGGAATTAGCAATGACTTGAAATAATCTAGAGGAAGATTCGAAGCATCCATTGCCGAGTACGCTCAACCTTAGCCCGTTATAGCACTGATAAATTGTGACAATTGCTTAGACTGGGTAGAACGATATTATAGGGACATACCATATTTATAGGCACAATTAAAACATTTTGTTGCTCGCAATTCTCTACTTGAACGAGAAAATCAAGAGTTGAAGGCTTGCATAGGCCGGGAAATTAAAAGGCCCAAGATATCTGGTAATATAGTCATCAAACATGCAACCAACTTCAATTCCATGATTAATTCAAAACTATCCAACCCTTCACTGTCTAATTTCTAAAATGGTAAAAGTTGTTTTTGATTTTATTTGATTTTATTCTGTTATGAAAATCGAATAAGAAGATTTAATTTTGATTTTCTTTGTTAATATAAGACTAGCTACAAAATATCACGATTTTGTAGCTAGTTTATTTCTGAATGTTAGTTGGCATTATTTTCTGAATATCAATTTTGTTTTGTTATCTATAGTAAAATGATGATTATGGTGTTATTTACATGGAGAAACTATCTTGGATCATGCACTATATAGTTTTGTAGTTTCTTTCTTTTTCATAAAACTTTGTTATTATGTAATAAATTTTGACAAACCAACTCCTACAGGAATGGTTTCATGTTGTACTATTTTTGTAAAACAATCTATTTTGGGGGGATTGCACTCTATCTTGCATGATAAGAGTTTGTTAATCCAAAACTAGTTTAAATAATGATCATTGTTAGTAGTGAAGATAATGTTTTGTTGGGGTTCATTGTGGACATGTGATTTTGAGAACTGATATGGAGAATCTATTCACCATTGGATTTAGACCTGTGTGATGCTTATTCCATTTCATTCCTTTTATTTCCTCGATCTTATGAGATATTATTATGTTTGATGCAACTTTAGCCTTATCATCATATGGTATTTCATAATGTTAAATATTTAAGATGTTGTCTATAATTTGTCATTCCATTTAGTATCTGTGATCAATCTTCAATTTCATTATTATGGATTTTCTCTAGATATTAAATCATGGATTATATTAATGCTTTGAATTGAGTTTCCTTTCATTCTAAGTCATTGATTATCATAAGATCACCATATATTTTTCATTTATCATTTTGTTATTATATTCTCACTCCAATACATCAAACGCTTCTTTGAATTTGTAATGGGAGTGTTAGCATTGTTCTGTCACAGGTTTCCCTCATATGTAGGACAATTAGGATTTTGAATGACATGGGAATATAAACTCAGTTTAATTGATTAGTTACAGGTTAGTTTGCTTTTTATTTAGTTAAATTATTTATAAATGAAATGAGGATAGCATGAACTAGCTTTGACTATCTGTGTATTGTTATTTTAATTATGTTTTCTTAGTATTGATTAGTTTTTAGACCTTTAAATATTCAAAAAGAAAACAGAAAATGTATGTGCTTTCTTTATCTCTTTTAGAAACATTGTTAAGAACATTCATTTCGCAAGATGTCACGTAAATCTTGCATGTTGTATATAGAYTGTTTATAATCATATGCACATATTAATGTTTATATTTGAACACTTGTAATTAGTAAACTTATATTCTTAGTATCATAGATTTTAGATTAGTTTCATTTTCTTTATTATTTTTAGGACTTTAGTTGGCCAATGGAGACATTAAACCCGTCGAGTCATTTCATTCCAAACGGCTTGGGTTATTTAGACAGCCCTGGTCCGGATTTGACCTTCCAGTTGATGGTGTGTCAAAAACACCCGTCAACACGGTGTCTTCTCTACCCTACATTGGATTCACTGATGGCGCTAGTCACAGTACTCAGAACTTAGCATATGTTGCTTGGGAAATCTACGCACCTACAGATGAGTTGATTAGTCTACATGGTGTTTGCCTTGGCCGTGCAACTAACAATATTGTGGAATACAACGCAGTCATCGAATTATTGACCAATGTTGTTTCTCTTGGAATCCATTATCTTGTTGTACGCCTCGATTCATAGTTAATAGTATTACAGTTGAGTAATTTCTACTCCATTCGAAGTCCTACACTATTAAGGGTATATTTACGAATTCACCTCTTGGAACGTCATTTTGATTACATTGAATATCAAAACATTCCTAGATGTCTAAATACATTAACAAATTCATTGGATAATTATGTGTTAGACAAACATTTGAGAAATTTATAAAATCCAATCACACTTTGTATATACAACAAGTAAGTTGGTAGAAGCCTCATATATATATAACGAGATTTTTTTTTATAAAAAGTGTCTTTGTCCGAAGACCAAAATGTCGAAAATCTGAAGCACATAGATTCATATACAAACATAGCATCAAGGATGCTTCTTACGATAACATGTGACTGCCCGTGCTACTCTACGGAGCAGTTGATTGATGGATGTAGATACACCCACTATATGGTGTTGGTAATGCCTCGAGATATCATGAATAGAGGCATATGGTACATCCATCATTAGCCCCTCAAATTTTCGTTCTATAGCCTCATAGTCAGCAGCAGCCAATCCTTCTACCTTGACTCTCTCCCCTTGCCTCTGAATGGGGAATGAACCTGGAGGTCGATGAGGTCCCACATCTGCATCATCAAAGAGACTTTTGATCAGTCATCGGATAAAAGACATTAAAAACAATTTCATATTTAAAAATTAAAAAAACACTATGAAAACAAGAAGTACTTCTTCCTTATGTTCCCCTATTGAGAACCTTCAGGAATAACCAAGTCTAGATCACCTCAGAAGTCTAAGTCGACATATGCCTAGTCATCTACCATAAGCATCTGGGGCCTCAACCAATCAAAGAAAACTTCATTATACCTGATGAATGGACCAGTCACATGCCATGCCATGAGGTCGACCCACCTCTTAATTCTTGGATCCTGTGGGGCGGGTATGCCCCACTCTACTTGTAGGCGCAATTTTTGAACCCTCTCCAGGAAGAAGGAAACCAAAATTGACCTGTATCCAAACTGTTTCAGGCCACCTCTCCTACACTTGGTCAAATTTTTTTTCATGCTTCTAAGAACCTCGTCACTCTAGTTGAACACTTGGGACTCCATGCATTCTAGCGCATACTGGAAATACCTATGAAGGGCCATATGGGGAGCTGCACTCCCTGCCATGCGTGTGATGGTGTAGAGGATAGTCCATAAAGGTAAATCATGGACATCTCTTATAGTGACTTTGTCGCTATGCTTTTGGGTACCGGGCATGCAATGTGAGTTGATATAGTGGCTCATAGGTACACCACATCCTTTGCTACCTGTTAGTGTAACTCGAGCCCCATGGTGAGATAACTCAGTCAATAAGTAGATATAGCCCCACGACAAGATAACCCAGTCAAGATGTAGACATCCTTGATATTTATCTCAAGAATGTGAGTCCCCACATGGAATACCTAATGGTCCACATCCCACATGTGCACTAAGTATTCGAGCAACCTCAACTAGGCCCTCATGCCCTGGACCTTAAAGACTTTTAGCAGTCCACACTTCCAGAGGGAATTTACCATTCTCAGGTCATTTCCGGAAAAGTAATCCTCGTCCTCATGCTCTCTCTATTGCCATTCCAACATCCTTACTATAGAAAACATGAAATGGAACATAAAATATGGATTAGAATCTTCATCTCTTTCCTAGAAAATTTTTATTGGCAGAAACATCTTAAAACATTTTTTGTTTTGTGCACGTCACAGGATAGCTCACCCGTACAGTGCAGAGTCATCACACTATAGCTTAAATTTTTCCACTGAAAACCCTGGGTCATTGTAGGGCACAATACATGGTCCCTGCAATGACCTTCGGGCACAAGTACCATAGAAAATGCAACCTAAAAATCCATTTCTAACCAATGAAAAGAAAAAATGAATCCATGAAAAGTTGAAGGAGATGAAAATTACCTATCCCGTGGAGATCGTTCATCAAATGATCAGTCATGCCTCCCACAATCCACAGTGGAAACTTGAGGTAAAATGGGGGTTTTGGAACAAAGTTTGGGTGGAGTAACAATGAAATGGTAAAAATGAGTTTTTACCTATTTTTATTACTTTTTTAATTTTTTCATTGTTATTTTTTATATTATTTTATATTTTCCACCTAAAACCCTAATGTTTTAATGAAATTGAAAGTGTTTGGTTTTTGCAGATGAAAAACCTAGGGGTAAAGTGTTGAATAGGGATACATCTTTTGGTTTTCTTTTATGCATTTGTCACATGTACATATCCTTTTAGAGTTTTCTAGGAAAAACTCTGATCTTAGGTTTTGTTCCTTCTCATGCTCGTAAATCAGTGAGAATGTAACCAAGTATACTTTTGTCGTCTTTTCGTACTCGTAATGGTAACATGAAAAATGAAACCCAAGGAGTATCCTTTAAGCTCTTTTCATGCTCCTAAAGATGAAAAGATTGTCGAGCGATCTTGTTCTTTTCACGCTTGTAAAAGTGTTTGAAGAAAACATTTGATGGGTGGTAGATTATCACTTTTTCGGTCTCATCAGATTTACTTATGAAAAAGGAACTTGTGGAGTCCTCTTTAAGTGTTTTTCAGACTCTCTAAACATGAAAACCCATGAGTTTTCTCTCTTTGGAATCATTAAACAAACATCGAAAGACCCATATGGGACCGAACCACTCCTTCTTAGGGTTCGTTAAACATACTCTGAGGGACTCATCCGAAGGATGAGCTTACATAAACAAGCATATGTTATCCTCCTCAATCTTGCATAAAAATAAAGAGGTACTCGCCAGAAATGGTGGGGGAAAATTTGGGAAATAAATGTGTCTTTGTATTCGTGTTAGTGGCAATAATACTTGCTCTTGAACATGACACCCCCCTTCATCATTGTATCTGGGTTGGGAAATCCATTCGTCTCTCGTTTGACCATCCACATGTCCATATGTTGGGTCCTGCTTGAGTTAATGCTGGAAAGAGAATTTTCGTGTCGTTCATATGTTCAATAGAAGTCTAGCCTTAATAAGCCTCCTATCGAGTTAGCCATCTGCAGTTATAAATTTTCTACTAGGTCGGCCTTCCCTGTGTAATTTTCGAATCATTTCATGCTCTGATCTATCTCAAACCTGTTACTTATTTCATGTCATTGATGGGGGATACATCAAGGCCCTCCTGTGATGATTCTTTTCCTATTGAATTCAGCTCATCATCTGGGAACAAGGCTTAGAAATCATTCAATGCCTTAGAGCCTACATGCCTCAATGGAAGGTTTCTTCACTTTCGATAGTGGGTTCACATCATTGGCCCCTAATTGGAATATTCCCTCGAGTGTTCAACTTCAACTCCTTTATTCATACTTGTGGGATTGTATTGGGGTACCTTGGGAGTCATTGACATCAATGATGATTTCCCTCACACTTGTTAACAGTTCTCATCATTGATCGATAATCAAGTGGTTTCTACCATGTTCGACTTCAACACCTGTAATCACATGGTTAGATTTGTACTTAGGAATGACGAAAATGAAGACTCTGGGTCATACCATTCTGGCCCAGGTTGCAATGGAGTATTCATGATTTATGTTGACACATAGATACACTTTGTATATCTCGTGGATATGTCCGAATTTGAGTCCTTTTAGAGCATAGATCCATAGTGTATTCTGGGTGGCTCTGTCGATTCACCTTGACATGGATCAACAGTGTATGTTTAGTGGCCATGACTCATTTAACACTTTGTAATTTGAGTATGGGAATTCCTACCTCAGACAATGGTATACTATTATGCAGATTCTTCACTGTTTGTAGGTTCCCTACTGGTGCGCTCTTTGTTTCCAACACACACATTCTACAAAGTATTTCGGTTGTCATGAGTTCCAGCCTCATACTTTGGGGGGAATTCTATTACACATTATTTTGGTCATCATAGTGATCTATTGACAACATGTGTTCATGTTCCAAAAAAAGAGCCTTTCTCCATGAGGAAAGTGACTGGATTTATCGTCCAGAAAACCCTATTAAGGAAGGTCGCCACAGGTTGCACCATAAGTGGGATGTGACGATGCCTGTTCATCGCACTCTACCCTAAAAATGGTTTGCAATGTCTCCGCGGGCTTCTCTACAACTGGGGTGTGATGATGTCAAAAGGATAAGAAAAGGTCGACCTTCAAGAAAGTTCTAGAAGGGGATCTTCTAGAAGGTGAGTTGGCATCTGTATGGTTGGGATCCTACTCACTTCTCTAATTTGGTGGGATCATCCTAATCTCTTTGACCATCTCTCTTTCCCCTATATAAAGAGGTATTTCTCATGGAAAAGTCTAAGGTTAATGAAGGTTTAATAAGGCTAAGATTATATGGAGAATTTTGCATTGGGTCATTCTTGAGAGCTTCATTTCAATTTATCAAGTCATTGTGGATCTTCTTCATTCAATATTGGAGCAAGCATGTGTGTTGGAGAAAAGGGTCATCGGAAGGGGACCTTGTAACATCAAGGCTTTGGTTTTAATCTCCACTTTCACTTTAATATAATATAGTGATATGTTTATTTCCCATAAAACGTATCTCATTTTATTGTATGATTCCTTGATCACCTACATAGGTTCTCTTTGACTGTGCTATATTGATTTCACTTTGGTTGGTTTGTGTTCCCTTGCATATCTAATATCACGAGAGCACTAGAGTGGAGCTAGGATGGAAATGGAAAGAGGAAGAGATATTTAAATGGTATGTTTCCCATCTCTTGTTAGATAGTGAACTCAATGATTAGAGGTTAGGGAAAGAGTCATATCCTGTTATGTTTTGTTCTAGATCTAGGTGGATCTAGGGAGATATTTTTATGTCCACATTTACCGATAAGTTCCATAATAGACCCTTTGTGCAATGTCCATTCTAGAAGTCCTCCAGAGTTTCCCCTCGCAAAGAAAATATATGTTGTCTTACTTGGGAGTGGAAGATACTTGTAACCCAAGAGCGATCGTTTTTTATCCAACCGACTTAAAACCTTGCCTTCCTCACCACGTTCCCTTTCAGATAGTAGTGGCTTAAACCACAAAATATTTTACGTGGAACATTTTCTATATACTGGTTGATGAGGGTGCCTCGACTTGCGTGATTTTGTTGGCATGTTGGAAGGTCATTGGCCAGCATGAGTTGTCTATGTTACCCACCTTGCTTATGAATTTTGATGGTCAGTCATTTAGACCACACATAATAATTCCTTCCTTCCCCGTGCAGTTGGGAGGTAAAACTGTGTGTGTTGAAGTTGAGGTATTTGATGCGCCTCTCAACTACAACCTATTGTTAGGAAGGAGTTGGACTTAT
>SNQJ01S0061978.1:30454-41777 GCA_010110895.2 Picea sitchensis | reverse complement strand
CTAAAATCTCTTAAACCACTTTGACTACTTTGACCTTTTGGGGCTTCTAGATGACATATGAGGGTCCTCCAACTTCGTAAGGCCATAACTCTCAAATCGTGAGGAGTTATGTGATGTTCCACATACCACCAGAAATGGAATGAAATTTACTATCCATATAGAATAGTAGGACCTAAAAATATATCAAAAATCATACTGTTATCCATCAAACAAACTTGGGTCCATTACCCAAACCTGGGTTCTCCAACTTCTCATGGCCATAACTCTCAAACCATGAGGAGTTATGTGACGTTCCACATACCAACGGAAATGGCATGAAAAAAAATATCCATCTAGGATAGTTTCACTGACAAATTCATTGACCTTCATCTCATTATTCCATAAATAAGCATGGGTTCTCTTACCATACTTATAAGATAACTCAATATGCAAAGCGTCTTCCCGTGAGGGATTTCACCATAAGGGGACCAATTTGGAGTTCATCCATTTGTACTTATTATCAACCATGATAAGGAAATAATGAGTCATCTTTACATCAAAGAAACTTGGGTCCATTACCCAAACCTTTGTGCCACTGGGATTTCTTCAAGGGTTGACATCAATGACAACCAACATCGATATGCTTAGTCTTTGAATGATAATTCGAGTTCCTCGCAAGGAACATTGCACTATTAATGTCATAATATATCCTTACAACTTGTTGTACCAATAAAATACCTGAACACAATATTTGTAACCATACTGCTTCCTTTCTTTCACGAGTGGATTCCACGTATTCAACTTCTGTAGTTGAGAGTACCACTATATAATGTCTTTTTCTCATCCAACGGATTGCTCATCCAAACAGGTTAAACACACACCCAAATGTAGATATTATGTGATCTAGGTCTCCAAACTAGTATGCATAAAAAAATACATGTATTCCCAACACTCTATCTAATCTTGGTCTTCCTTGGTAGCACAATCCATAACTAGTAGTGCCATGCAAATACCTGAAAACCATCTTTACTGTTGTCTAATTCTCCTTCCATGGTTTTGACATCTACCTTCACAAAACTCCCATTGCGTGTGCAATGTATGGTTTAGTACAAACCATTGGATACATCAAAATCCCAACTGCACTAGCATATGGAACACGTGACATGTCCTCTTCCTCTTCATGTGTCTTTGGACATTGATCTAAAGATAATTTTACACCTATAGGAATAAGAACCTTGACTAGTTTACATTCTTACATATTAAACCTCTATAATATTATCTCGACATATTTCCTCTGATTTAACTAGAGTTTCCTATCTTCCCGATCTCTTTTAATTTCCACGCCCAAAATGAAATTGTAGCACCAATATCCTTCATGTCAAATTTAGAGGGAAACTAAGTTTTCACATCCTCGATAATCTCCTTGTTGTTTCCTATCAACTACATATCATCCACATATAAGACCAAATAAATAAGATGATCACCAATTAATTTGAAATACACATACTTATCCGGCTTGCTCCTTATGAAGCCAAGTCCCAACATATAAGTATCAAAATTTTGATACCACATCCTTGGTGATTACTTTAACCCATACATAGAATTTTTCATCTTGCATACCATCTCCTTATTTCCCTTCACAACAAATCCTTATGGCTACTTCATGTAGATTTATTCTTCTAAATCCCCATGGAGGAATGTTGTCTTCACATCCATCTGTTCTACTTAAAAAAAAAACACAACAACAAAATATCAAAGAAATCTAATAGACGTTAACTTGGAAACAAGAGAAAAAATATCAACAAAGTCAATTCCCTCAACCTCAGAATAACCTTTTGCTACTAACCGAGCTCTGTATTTCTCCAATTTTCCTTATGCATTCAAATTATTTTTAAAAAACCATTTGTTGCCAATGGTATTTATTCCATTCGATAACTCCACTAGAACCCAAGCCTCATTCTTATCCAAGGCTTCCATTTCTTCAACCATGGAATTTTTCTAGAATTTTCCATTCTATGAATCCACTGCCTCCCTAACAGTTCTAGCATCATCATTAGTAATAGACAAATACAATTTTGAATGGAAATCAAGTGGAGTATACCTTTTTGGTTGCCTTCTTTCCCGAACCAATCTCCTCAATACTAGAGTATGAGGATATTATTCTTCTAATTCTTGTTCTTCTGTAGAGTTTGATTCATCATCCTTCAACTCAAACTCTATTTTCTCTGGTTCTTCCTTCCTTGGTAGGAATTCCTATTCGACAACATCTTTTTATTCTCTAAATACCACATCTCAACTATACACCACCTTCTTATTTTATGGGTTCCAAATCTTGTTCCGTTTTAGACCATCTTTATACCCAATATAGATACACTTTTCAACCTATTTATCTAGCTTACTCTTGTTTTCCTTTGGAAAGTGAACACAATCCTCACATAGGCCTCAAAACTAAATACCCCGAGATGTGAGAGAGAGGTTTTATTACCAATCCATAACTCACATGGAGTATTTTCATCCAATGCTAATGAGGGTGATCGATTAACTAGGTAACATGTAGTACCCACTACCTTTGCCCACAATTCTTGTCCTACCCTACACCACTGAGCATGCACCTTGCGTTTTCCATCAATGTCATGTTCATCCTTTCTGCAAATCCATTTTTCTACGGGGTATATGGAGTAGTCGTATCTCTTTCTATACCACACTTCTTACATAATTATTTGAATTCATTTCCGCATAACTCTCCACCATTATCCATCCTCATCACCTTAATTCTTTTCTCTGCTTGATTCTCCACATGAGCCTTAAACTCTTTAAAACCGTCAAATACTTCATATTTATTCTCGAGGAAATATACCCTATTATTCCTCAAGAAGTTATATATAAATGAGACATAGTACACAAATTTTCCCAGTGATGGAACCAACATAGGTCCAAACACATCATTGTGCACCAACTGTAAAATTTCCTCTTCCCTCGTTGCACAAGAGAGGAATATTTCCTGATTCTTCTTCCCATATATACAATGTTAACAAAAATCAAAATCCAGAGAGTTGTTAGACATACCTTCAACCATACCTTTACTGTGTAGTAGTTAAAATTCCTTCTCTTTGGTATGCCCCAATCTTTGATGCCACAACATAGCCTTTTCTCCAGAGACTATAGGAGTTTTTTTTCTTCAGCTCCAATCTCAAGAACAATAGAACTATTACACCCATCACTAATAGTGTTTCCTTGCATCTTATACAGATTTCCAATCCGAACTCCCTTCACAAACACCATTTCTACTTGAACCATCCTACATGCTTATTTTTCAAACACTGTTTTTACCCCTGCATCATCCATTTTTCTTACATAAATCAAATTTATGGCCAATATTGGGATGTGTAGGACACCAGGAAGTTTTCTAATCCTTCCATCCATGAGATTCAACTTGAATTTTCCTTGTCCTATGATTTTTGTTGTCGATTCATCGCCTAAGAAAACATCACCTCCATTATACCTCTCATATTCACAAAACCACTCCCTATGGGGAGTCAAATGAAAGGATGCACCCAAGTCAACCATCCATGCCTCATGATATGCATGTGTCTTGATGAATCCAACTACACATCCCATCCTTCTTCTTATGATGTTTTTGCTTCTACAGAAGGAGCATCTTCAGATCCCTTCCCCCTCTCAATGATTTTGGATCTACATTACTTATTTTAGTGCCCTTCGTTTCCACATATCAAACACACCTTTACAAACTTTCCAGGAGATTTAGATCTACCCTTAGATTTAGATCTCCCATTTGAGGACTTAGATCTATTTCTTTCTTGGGAGAATCCTCTTGCAAATAATGCATTTGTTCTTTATCCTTCCATGTTCTTCCGTCCCATCTCCTTCGACAACAAGGATTAGACCACATCATCGAAAATTAAAGTAGTTGTATTACTACCTATGGCCACATACATACTATCCTATGAGTCTAGTAAAGAGCACAATAAACTAATACACTTATCTTCATATGAAATTTTGATATCAACAGATAATAATTGACTTACCACAATATTGAAGGCGTTTAGATGCTCTATCACCGAGTCTCCATCTTTCATGCTCATGTTATACAACTTCTTCTGTAGGAACAATTTGGTTACCAAGGACTTATATTAAACAAAGTCTCCAATTTATCCCATAATGCCTTGGCTATAACTTCCACTAACACATTCAACAATACTGAATCTAAGAGACACAACCGGATTACTCTCTTTGCCTTTTGATCCAACTTTTTCCAGTATTTTACTGATGTTCCTGTAGGTGTAGTACTTGGATCCACATCAATCCATTGATATTTGTCCACTAATAAATATTCCATCTTGATCTTCCACAATTCAAAAATTTTCCCATCAAATTTCTCTATATCTATTTTCGAACAGCTCGCCATTTATTTTCACCTAAATAATCAATATATCGTAGATCTCCCACTATAAAAAGGCTTATCACAGACCCGAGACAAACCCTTAGCCACAAAGGTGTCCCCCCGAAGCCAATAATTTCTCTGATACCAAATGTATATTTTAACCTTGTAAAATTAATCACTGCAAACAAATTCTTAATAAAACAAAAACAATGGAACACACACACATCACACAGAGATTTTACCCTGTAAGCCCAAACTGGGAAAACCAACAAACTATTTAGAGTTCCACCTATAATATTTTCTTCATCATATTCATTGTTTACAATACAATATACATATAGGATCCTGCGACATCTAGACCCCTAATCCATTGACCCAAATTAGTCAACAACCCTAATTCCTTAACCAAAATTAGAAAACTATTGGAAAAAACCATGTGTCAAAAAACTGGAAAAAAAAATATCAAGGGCTCTCTCCCTCAAACCCTTACAACCCTCCTAGCTAGGAGGTGCTAAGAAACCCCCAGACCCCCTTTTTCTCCCATATAAGTGTACAATACATGGGATAAATTTTGCAAATAAAGAGACTATTAAGGATCAAAAGAGGAAGGATAATCCTATATTTCAAAGTAAGGGATTTAAACAATCCTAATATAAAAATCCAAGAAGAGGTGCTCAACCTAGTCATCCGACTAGGACTATGCACCAACAAAATTTTCCATCTCAAAGTGGGAATAGACCAATAGATCAATTAAAGGATAAAATAGAGGAGTCTAATAAAGGACCTCTATAATGATGGGCTTGTGGATAAGCACATCTGTTGAGGGACTACCCTCACAGGAAGCATGGCAACAAAAGAGTTTACCATGCTCAAGAGCCTACTACCGTTAATGATGTGGCCAAGAACATGCCACAAATTTATGAAGATGTCGATAATCAACAAGAAAACCTCCAAGATTTAGTGGTGGATTTGGAAGGTAAAATTATCAAATAACCCATTTCTATTTTGATTGACCCTAGTTTTTAAAACATGTGCCTTACAGAGGAAGAAGCATGCAAAATCTTGGGTATTTTAGTTAGCCACATGAACTAAGAGAAAGGTGAAAAAAATGATCAAAGCATGCCCATTTGAAATGAATGGACTGCATACACAAGTATCCTTAAATATCCTACCTTTGGGGTCATATGACATACTAATAGGCATGGACTGGTTGACTTCCCACAAATAAAAATTGGAGTGCTATGATAAAACCTTAGAATGTGAATATAGTGAAGGCCACACGAGGGTGTTGTAGGGCATCCAAAATCCTATATCAGTGAGGTAAATATTAACACTGGAACTCAAGAAATTTAGTTTAAAAGGGTGTTCCTTGTATGTAATACAAATGCTAAATGCAATAGAGAACAATGAGTTGAAGATCGAGGATCACCTAGAGCTACATGAATTCAAAGATGTATTTCTAGAGGAGGTTCCCAAACTTCCTCCTAATTGAGATATCAATTTTTCCATAGACCTTGTACTAGGATCAATACTGACATCTAATGTTCCCTATAGGATGAGTACGCCAGAGCTGGTGGAGTTAAAGGTGCAATTAAAAGATATTATGGATACATGATATATTAGGCTGAGTGTGTCCCGATGGGAAGTACCAATGCTTTTTGTAAATAAGAAGGATGGTACCTTGTGGATGTGTATCGACTACCATCAGTTGAACAAGATGACTATTAAGAACATGTACCCACTACTGAGGATTGATGATCATTTTGATCAATTCAGAGGAAATACAATCTTTTCTAAAATAGACTTGAGATATGGATATCACCATGTCAGAATTAAAGATGACAACAACCACAAGACAACTTTTAGAACAAGGTATGGACACTATGAATTTGTGGTGGTGCCTTTTGGGCTTACCGACACACCCGCCACTTTTATGTGTTTGATGAACAACAATCTCAGCAAGTGTTGGGACAAGTTCATCCTTGTGTTCGTTGATGATATCTTTGTATATTCTAAGACCAAGGAAGCACACAAAGATCAACTTATGTTGGTTCTACAGGTGCTAAGAGATCACCAGTTGTACACTAAATATAGAAAGTGTGAATTCTTTCAGAAGGAGATACAATATTTGGGTCACATAATTTCAGAAGATGGAGTGGTTGTTGATCCACATAATATTAAGGAAATCGGGGATTGGCTAGCCCCTGGGAAAGTGTCTGAAGTAAGATAGTTTATGGGATTAGATAGATACTATGAGAGGTTTATTAAGGTATTTTCCAATATTAGTTATCCCATCACCTCATTACAGAGAAAATGGGTGAATTTTGCATGGTCAACAGAATGTGAGACCAACTTCCAACAACTAAAACAAAAGTTAACCAATGCCCTTGTCCTGAATATCGAAAACCCTAAAAAAACATTTCCTAGTTTGTATAGATGCTTGCAAGGAAGGACTAGGTGGAGTCCTCATGCAATAAGGACATGTTATTTGCTATGCATCAAGGAAATTAAATGAGTATGAACAACACTATGTTACTCATGACTTGGATCTTGTAGCCATTGTGAATGCTTTAAATATGTGGAGGTATTACCTACTTGGAAGGAGACTTATCTTAATGACAAATCACTGTGGACTGAAATAACTATTTGATCGACTACGATTAAATGTCAGACATGCCAGGGGGGTGGCACTAATCAATGATTTTGATTTCGAAATCAAACATATAAAAGGGAAATAAAATGGAGTGGCATATGCACTAAGCCGAAGTGTGGAGACAATACACTTAGCAACAACAAGCATGTGTGGATTTGATATCAATAAGAGAATAGGATTTCTTCTATAAGATGATGATCACTTTAATCTAGTGAAAGAAATTTTAAAACAAGAACCCAAGGGGAAGAAGTACGCGTGATACCAACTTCACAATATATGGGTTGTTGATGTACAATAACAAGCTATACATACTTGATTTAGTAGAGATAAAAAATCTCATAATGGATGAGTTTCATAGGAAACCTTATGTGGGTCATCCTGGTTATCAAAAGATGATAATGATAGTAAGACACCTATATTACTGGCTAGAAATGAAAAAGTACATTGCGGAGTATATTGATAGGTTCCTAGAGTTCCAACAAGTTAAGGTAGAGAACAAACACCCAAAAGGATTGTTACAAATAATGCAAATTCCAGAATGGAAGTGGGATATTTTCTCCATGGAATTTATCACAGGGTTTCCAAGAATGGTCAGACAACATGACACAATCATGGTGGTGGTGGATAAACTAAGAAAAGGAAGGTCATTTTATTCCAATAAAGTCCACTTATATATATATATATATATATATATATATATATATATATATATATATGTTGTTGATGGCTTTATTAAGGAAATTTTTAGATTGCATGGTATTCCCAAGACCATTATCTCAGTCATGATGCAAAATTCATATCCAATTTATGAAAAATCCTATTTTTAGGATTTGGAACACAATTAGCATTCAACACATCCTACCATCCCCAAATAGATGGAAAAACTAAGAGGGTAAATAGGGTATTGGAAGATATGTTGAGGATGCACGGTATGCATCAATCCAAGCAGTGGGAAGGATATCTACCTTTGGTAGAGTTTTCCTACAACAATGACTATCAAGAGTCACTAAAAATGAGCCCATTCGAGGGTCTATATGGAAGAAAGTATAGATTCACAATTAGATGGGACAATTCGGTAGATAAGATCACACTTGGACTAGACCTATAGAAGGATATGGAGCAAGAAATTATCAGAATTAGGCATAATCTAAAGGTGGCCCAGGACAAATAGAAAATCTATGCTGATAGAAATAGAACTCCCAAGGAGTTCAAGGTGGGAGATCATGTGTATATCAGGGTGAAGCCCAAGAGTATCTCCCTAAGAATGGGAACTCATGCCAAGCGAGCACCCCACTATTATGGACCATTTGAAGTCTTAAAAAGAGTGGGACCAATATCATACTAACTTTATATATCACCTATTGTTAAATCTCATAATGTGTTCCATGTATATTTACTTAGACTTAAGAAGTATATCCATGACTCTAATAATTTCATTGATTGGACTTTGATACAGATGGACCTAGAGGGAGAATTTCAACTGGAGCCTCATTTCACCCTTGATAGGAGAGAAACATTTCTCTCGAACCGAGCCATTGTGCAAGTCAAGGTGCAATGGAAGCATTGGAGAAAATGAGGTCATGTGGGAACTGGAGGATGCCATGAGGATGGAATACCTATTTTTGTTCTCTATATAAAGTTGTGTATATGATGGTAAACACTGAGGAAAATGTTTCCTTTAAGGGGGAGGGGAATGTAACACCTTGTTTTCCCCCAAGTCTGTAATTATAATTAAGACTTCATGATTGTAATTGATGAACACTGTAATTGTGTTTTATGCTTAATGAAATTACCAACCGGTTTAATGAACGAAATCCTTGCAGTACCGACCATGATACCACAAGTGGGAATTAGCGAGGGGGAACTCAGATTTATCTTAATTACCCAAGAAATCCAACCTCCATTTGAAATAACCTTGAATGACCAAATCTGCCCAAAGTACCCTACCTTTCCCTGTTCACAAGAAAGCCCGTTAATGGAAATCAAACTCAATAGTCTGGGAAATTATGTCTACCTTCATAAATGTACATGGAAGAATGACTAGGTTGACTAAATATTTCAATCAAGAGTACTATGGTGCCCCTTCGATTTGGGATATTGACCCTCAAGGTTTCTTTTAACAAAAACAAGCTGAGGAACCTGAGGTGGAGGAATTCTTTAGATTGGGTGAATTCAAATAGAGGAAAGGGAGAAACAATGGAATTCAAGCAATAATGAACACTAGAGTGAACAAAGCACACACATGAGTTGAGCAGAGAAGAACTGGGAAGTTCTTGTGAGGAAAATAGGAAGCTCACCCAAGGAGCATGTGGTCGATTTGGAACAAAGAATACCTGAATCTGGACTAAAATGGAGAGGGTTTTGAGTTGGTGCTTGCTCTAAAGAAACTGGCACCGGTAAGGGGAGGGAGTTAAAGAGATATGTAGCAGTGAAGGGACTCCCTTGTGTAGAGGAAATCCAATTGGGAAGGAACCTAGTAAGCTCATGGTGGCCTTAGACCTAGTGGGAATGGGGGACTTCTGTTGTTTCCAAATGTTGAAGGAGAGTAACCTTCATGTTCTGACCCTTAACCNAGATTTATCTTAATTACCCAAGAAATCCAACCTCCATTTGAAATAACCTTGAATGACCAAATCTGCCCAAAGTACCCTACCTTTCCCTGTTCACAAGAAAGCCCGTTAATGGAAATCAAACTCAATAGTCTGGGAAATTATGTCTACCTTCATAAATGTACATGGAAGAATGACTAGGTTGACTAAATATTTCAATCAAGAGTACTATGGTGCCCCTTCGATTTGGGATATTGACCCTCAAGGTTTCTTTTAACAAAAACAAGCTGAGGAACCTGAGGTGGAGGAATTCTTTAGATTGGGTGAATTCAAATAGAGGAAAGGGAGAAACAATGGAATTCAAGCAATAATGAACACTAGAGTGAACAAAGCACACACATGAGTTGAGCAGAGAAGAACTGGGAAGTTCTTGTGAGGAAAATAGGAAGCTCACCCAAGGAGCATGTGGTCGATTTGGAACAAAGAATACCTGAATCTGGACTAAAATGGAGAGGGTTTTGAGTTGGTGCTTGCTCTAAAGAAACTGGCACCGGTAAGGGGAGGGAGTTAAAGAGATATGTAGCAGTGAAGGGACTCCCTTGTGTAGAGGAAATCCAATTGGGAAGGAACCTAGTAAGCTCATGGTGGCCTTAGACCTAGTGGGAATGGGGGACTTCTGTTGTTTCCAAATGTTGAAGGAGAGTAACCTTCATGTTCTGACCCTTAACCTGAGAGACAAATCCGTGAGAGTCCCTTGGTGGTATCATGGCCTAGCACAAGGGTGGCTCACTGAGAAAATGATAGTGCATTAGAGCCTATGGTTGGGTGAAAAGGAATTCACCCTCAGTTAGTTGGCAAGTTGGAGTTAGAACTAAAACATATATGTGTTTCCATATGTATTTGGAAATTATTTTCTAATGAACATGAATCTTTTCATTTTTTTTCTTGAAATAGGTTTTAATATGTTGAATGAATGCTAAAATCTAAATTTGTTAATCTATTGAGACCCATTCCACACTGATTGATTTTCCTGTGGAGAACACATATGGGGTGTCTAGATAATGGGGGTCTGAAATCCTATGTTTACCCTAAGCCTTTGAATGGAAAGTTTGTAGGATGAGGAATGAAATGAGACCATTCACATGGAATCTCCCTCTATCCCACCCCATTCAAGTTTCCTACTAAGAATCTCAAGGGAATCTCAGACATAGATTTTATGTGGAGGGTTGATCTCAATCGTTCGTTGAAGATATGAGTGTCAAAAGAAGCCCTTTAGAAGAGGGTAGTTCAGAAGAACTTGTGAGAACTACCAAGGTAAACCTTCCGACGGGAGTATCCTGAGTCGATGAGAGTTGTCGATCTACCTAGAGGTCAGACCGAATGCATAGGGATAGTAGAACCCTTTCTGGACCATCTTGTTAGGCTTGTCGGGACGCGACATTCAAAATAAATCCTTGAGAATCGCTAGGTGTGTGTTTCGATGGAGAGAGCCCAAAGGCAATAGTTCAAGAGGACCAAAGCCATAGATTTGCAAGAGGGTTGACCAACAAGATCTGAGCCATTGATTTGGCCATGAGTCCAATCTGAGAGACACCTTGTCAGAGTTAAGTGACTATGTTAACAGTCAAGCAGATCTGAGAACCCGAGGAAATCATGACCATTAAATTTAGTAGTTCGATGACCATTGGGTATGTCAGAGATCTCAGTTCAAAAATAATTGTTCAAAAAAACTATAAGGTC
>SNQJ01S0061978.1:3159-13825 GCA_010110895.2 Picea sitchensis | reverse complement strand
TTGGGCATGGGGGTCAGGATTCCTTTTGGTTTCCTAGAGCTAGGGAGCTAGACAGGCTGCTCCTAGCTCACTGGGAGGTTAGTCAGTTTGGGCAGAGTTGGGTCAGTGCATCAGGCTAGCAAGGTAGCAGGGAAAGGACAACCATATTGGCGGGAATTAGCATCAGAAGCAAGTATTTTATTTATGAATTGCTGAGTTATTTTCATGCTGTAGATAAATTTTAATTTCCGCTGAATAATTATTCTTATATGATGGTGAATGAATTATTTATGTATGAGAAAGGAATTATATGTTTAATTGTACGAAATTTTGGATTTAATTAAGTATGGTCCCTACACGATGACTCAGATTCACTTCAGGTGATCTGATGAATCTGATCTTCTTCGACTCTTCAGACTTCACGAATATCAAATCTCAACTGAGAGATTCAATACAATTTTCCCAGAGCTCGCGATCTGTTGACAAGTGTCCCCTCACAGATCAACAACTCTCGGATCTTCGACTATTCGGGCTTCAGGTGTTTCAACATTTCACCTTTGCCTTCCTTTAGATCTCACGACATATGATGACTTAGATCCACTTCAAGTGATTCGATGCCTGAGGTTTTCTTCGGGTGATTTGATGACTCAGATTCACCTCGACTAATTAGACCATTGAGATTCTACTTTGGTTCTTCGACCCTTCGGCCTTCAGAAGTCTCAATCCTCAAAATTTGATCAGTATTCCTATGTACACAAGGGTTAAATCATGTGCAATTCACCTTGTTCATATAGTTGTCGATCCTTTGCACTCAGATCTGACGACTAAGATCTGTTTCCCCCTCTGTGCTTCCTCTACTCGTTGGAATCTAATCTGATGGTCCAGATTTCTCCCCACAACCAAATATAATGGTTGTTGTCACTCCTCCTCCTAAGCTTTAGACTTCTCCTGACTCGAAATATTTAGTCTGTGTTCAAAGGTTTCGACCTTTGAACTTTCTCCTATGAACCTGACTATCTTGGGTCTTGCTTCGCTATTTTAACACTATCTCTCCTGATATTTTGAACTTAGAATAAGTCCCTCTCCTACGCACTCTCTGTGTTATCCATTTTGAGCTTTATCTCCTCGAATATTTTAATCTCCCATTCAGTCCTTGCGTTTCTGGGAATTCATCAAACTTAGATCCGAAGGATTTCTTGAAAATAAATTCTTCTCACCCTCCCGACATTCTCCTTTCTCGATTCATACCTTGCAGAGCTCCTCCTCATAGAGTGTTCAGTAACACTATCCCTTTCCAAACTCACCACAGAGTTCTTCCTATGCACTCCTTGCACTTATGTTGATCAAGGTTCAACGCTATCTCTCCTAAGCTTCTCCAAGGTTAACTCACCTCTATCAACGCACTCCTTGTAGACTGTGTGCATTCCTTGCACTCGAGGACTCAATTGAGAGAAAACAATTGAAACTTATTCAACACTTCATCAATTCACACATTCAAACATGAATGACATATACAAGCATAATAATGAACACAAATACATAAACACACTATGTGTAGGAAAAACTGCTTTTCTATTATCTTTGTGTGTCTATATAGATGTTTACAAAAACTGGACTGTAACAGAGTCCCATTTCTCGCAAGATCTCCTCTCCTAACTCTATCCTAAGTTATGATTCTAAGAACTTCTAAGACCTTCTAAAACCTTTCTACAAATATCTCTCTCCCCTCCTTTAAAAAAGAGGTCTCTACGAGCTTATCCTCTTCACCACCTTAGTGCCATCATTGTCTCAGTTACTGACACCATACTCCTATGACTCATTACATAAATGAAAATTCCATATCTGAATCAGACCAAGACCTACTTACAATCAACCATTTAAGGTGACCCTATCCACTACCTGTAGAAAGGCATGGCTTGGATCTTACAGCCTTACAACACAAATTCCCATGGGATCAGATTTTGAATTAAAAAATGGGAGGGTCAATGCCTCTCCCTTTCTCCATTGCACGTCTATGTGTTGGCTTGCTAGCGCATTTGTTGAGCTGGAGCAATGCTCCTGCATCAAATACTCTGAATAAATCAATAAATCGATAAATCAATATGAGCTCTTATCAATAAATCATTGGCTCTCATTGTGGATGTTGATCTTAATGAATGCAATTCTTTTGCATAGATTAACAATCATAAGAAACCATCTGAGTACCATCCCTAACTTCCCAATATTGGAGATGGGAAATGCTTGACTAGTTGGCTTATAATGGCCTCTTATCAATGAATCATTGAATCTCATTATGGATGTTGATCTTGATGAATGAAATTCTTTTGCATAGTTTAACAATCATAAGAAACCATCTCAGTACCATCCCAAACTTCCCAATATTGGTGATGGGAAATTCTTTTTCCCTTGCACACAATGTAAAGGCACGAACAGAAGAAGAATGACGAGTCAACAAATAGGAAACACTGTTTATATCATAGGCACTTGGAAAGGGGAAAACAATATCACCCCTTGGTAAGATAGTGAAAACATGTTTTTGGTCATTTTTCAATAGTTTTAAATATTTTGATACAAATTATATTTATTTATTTGTAATTACAAAGAGAAGAAAACCAATGATTGGAATTCCAAATGCTATAATTCATAGTAGATATGGTGAGGGTGATGGAATGGAATTTGATACTATGGAAGAAAATTACATTGATATTATTGAGAAACAAGGGATACATAGCTTGATTCATGACACATTTGTTGTCATGGACGAGATCATGTTAAATTATTTGCACGACCAAACTTAGGTTGATTCACGACACACTTGTTTTCATGGATGAGAATGTGTTATATTATTTGCACGAGAAAACTTAGTTTTTGCATTGTGTCAGGCACATGGGGGGATCGTAGGGGGGTGCTAGCCCCCCTCTTCCATGAGGTTGCAAGAGTACAAAGCCCCCTAAAAAGTTTTGGCAGTTTTTGCGTTTGTTTTTAGTTGTTTTTCAACACATGGTTTTCACTGATGGTTTTCTAATTCTAGTTAAGGAATTAGGAAAGATCCTATACATATTGTACTGTAAACAATGAAGATACATGATGAATAAGAATTAGAGGTGCAACTCTAATCTGGTTGTTGGTTTTCTTGGTTTGGGTTTCTAGGATAAAATATGTGTGTGTGTGCCTTCCATTGTATCTTTTCTATTTTTATTAAGAATCCATTTGCAGTAATTAGTTGTATAAGGTTAAATATTTGGTATTAGAGCAGTTATTGGCTTCAATGGGACACCTTTGTGGTTAGGGGTTCGGATTGGGTTTTTTGATCTGGATTATTTTCGGAATGAAATGAAAGTAGAGATATTAAATGAAACACACATACAAATTGCTAGAAACAGATAAATACAATAGTACATGATTTCTATTAATTAAAGAAATGTACAAAGACTGTAAAAATATAGATTGCAAGACTCACTATAATGGTGGAAACTTTATTTCTGAGAAGAGATGTGATGGTTATGCTCATTCACAAGAAGATGATTAAAATGTGTCTTTGAAGGCCCTTTTATGATAAACATGAATGCCAAATCCATAGACATCCAAAAACCTAACCTTAGGAGATGAAGCGCCAAAATTCATGTGGCCCTCGTTGGGGTAAGTTAGTACGTTAACTTCCCGGGGTCGTAACTTTTGCATACGATCTCTGTTTTAGGCGCGTGATAGCCTGTTGGAAAGGTATTTTTGAGAACTATGCAATATGCTATCAAACTTTGACTTCATCTATATTTTGACTGTGGCAAGCCAATAAAAAACTGTTTAGAGCCCCAAAACAACCCTAGAAGTATAAAAATATGTACTCACATGAAAACTTCCAAAATAAGCCAGTTGGAATAGGTGGGTGGCCACCAATATCCACCTAGATGTTGTGTAGGGATTCATGATAGCCCTGTAAGTGCATAACCTACAATTACAAAGAAATGTCCCCATTACAGAGAAACATGTTAAACTAAAAACTGTCAATATGAGCCAATTGAAATTTGGAACAGGTGGGTGGCCACTAACATCCACCTAGATCAATACTCTCCCCTTAGGAAGCAATGGTATCCATTGCGTTGAGTGCTTGGGGAAGAGGGGAAAGCATTTTCTGAATTTGAATCTTGGTGAGTTGTGTGCCTTGTTGAAGAAGTTGTGTTTCTTGGTCCATGGAAGGATGTCACAGACCTATTGCTGGCGGGGTTGAATTTGTTCCACCAACCTATTGTCTTTAGGCTTGATGGGGCATTGTGTAGGCACCATTGTAGGTGAAGAAACAATATATTCTTTCTCTTCTGAATTTTTTTTATGCTGGATAGAAGGTGTTAATGTTGCAGTGGCCTTCTGTGCATCCTTTGAATAGACTGTGAAGAGGATGAATTTTGCAGTATGAGAGATTACCTTGCAGCACTGGTTTGGTGGAACAATAGTCAGAACTACCTCTGGTATCCTGTAGTTTTGACCCCCCATATTAATAATGACACTACAAGGTCGAGACTCATAAACAACATGATGTTTTCACATATATGGTTGGCCCAAAACAATATCACAGACATCAAGAGGGGAAACATCACACACTACCTCATCCTTGAAGGGATGGATGCCATAGGACATATGACACTGTTGGCTGACACGAAGATCTCATCCTTGGTGAAGCCACCCGATGTTGTATGGTTGAAGGTGTGGTGTTGTCAACAACCATAAATGTTTGACGACCTTAACTGACATGAGGTTATTTTGGCTACCACTATCAACAATGAAATACAATGGGGTCCCTTCACCCACATCTGTGAATGGAAGAAGCTCTCTCCCTCTTCAAGATCTACTGGTTCTTTTGGTTGAATTGTTGAGGTCACGACAGTAGCAGTAGAGTGTGTGTTGATGATCTATTTGTTTTCAATATTTTCTGTATCAGATTCTAAATCCAGGTTCAGCTCCTTGTATTTGACCTTGGCCACCAATGATTTTTTTGAGCAACATTCATCGGTGCTGTGCTAGAGGATTTTGTGGAAGTTGCACCACTTCCTAGTGTCATTATTCATCTTTCCTTTACCCTTATTTTCATATGTCTTGGAATAGTTGTCGAAAGGATGTTAGTTAGGGAAGTATTTACCATGCTTTAGTTGTTGCAGATTTGCAAACTCGAACTCCCATTTATTTTGGTGCCTAAATTTTGTCTTGATTTTGACAGCATATCGATAGACAACTCCCAATGATGAGATGTTTAGGAAATCTATTTTGGTTTGGATGTACCTATGTAGAGCCCCATGGTATTTCAGAACCAGATGTTGCTCGAAGTCTTTGATACCCAACTTGGTGCATACGGTATGGAAAGTATTTGTGAACTCCGACACTGTTTGTCTCTTCTCTTACTGTAGTGTGGTCCATCGCAAGTAATGGTCTTCATAGTTATCAATGGGGTAGTATTGTTCCTTGACTGCATCCACAAAAAAAATCCCAAGTGGGATCAACCCCATATATTATAGATTCCTCCGTGGAACTTTGCTTCGAGTAAGTTTCCCACTAATTTTTGACATGGGGGAGAGCCTTGACAAGTGCGAAGGTGATATTTTCCCAGTTGGAAAAATTGTGAGAAAATAAATAACCTTCTAGAAGATTCAACCATTTTTCTAAGGCGTCTGCATCTATCTGACCTTCAAATATGGGAATATCAAAATTAACTTGTACCTTGAAGGGAGAGGTTCCTCCAAAGTGTTCGATTGATGAATATGCATTTGTTTCTATCGACATGCATTGGAGGATGTGGGAAAAATTCTCCATCATTTTGTCCCTCTATCGTGTGAGAGTTTGCTCAAGCAACAAGTTAATAGAATCTTATGCTCTGTGATTTTTCTTTTCTGCCACCATAGAGGGTTTCTTGGGTGTTTGAGAGCGATTGTCCTCAAGAGAGACAAGCTCAAGACCCAACTTGCTATACTCAGACCTTGCTGGGGACATGCAATGAAAAACAATCAAGAGCATCCCTGCTCTGATACAAATGATCCAGATTATTTTTACAACGAAATGAAAGAAGAGATATTATAATGAAATACACATAAAAATTTCCAGAAACAGAGAAATACAACAATACATGATTTCTATTAATGAAAGAAATGTATAGAGACTGTAAAATTATAGAGTGCAAGAATCGCTAGAATGGTGGGAGATTTATCTCTGAGAAGAGATGTGACGACTACATTCATTCACAAGAAGATGATTACAATGAGTTTCTGAAATCCTTTTTATGATAAATATGAATGCCCAAACCCTAGACATCCAAAAAACTAACCCTAGGAGATGAAGCACCAAAATTCATGTGGGCCAAGTTGGGGTAAGTTAGTACATTAAATTTCTGGGGTCATCACTTTTGCATGTGATATATCTTTTAGGCGTGTGATAGCTCATTTAAAAGGTATTTTCGAGAACTACGCATTATACTGTCAAAATCTAACTCTGTCTACAATTTGATTGTGGAAAGCCAAAAAAACATTATTTATAGCCCCAAAATGGCCTTGAAAGTACAGGAAGATGTATTGACATGTGTTACACCTCAAAATTACTCACTTCGATAGTGTCGCAAGTGTCATCATTACGAGTGTTGTAAGTGTCGCATCTTGTCTGCAAGTCTCTCATCTTGACTATAAGTGCTGCAAGTGTCAAAAAAAATCATACTGCCATCTTGCATATGTCGTGCCTTTAACGACATCATGAAAACACTTAAGACACCTCAAAGGGTGGTTTGGAAGAAGAAAAATCACTTGGCAAGAAGTACAAGCCCTTTTCCATTGAAAAAACCACAAAAAAACTAATTTTTGGAGAGGAGTGCTCCCCTACCCACTGTTAGGGAGCGCTGGCACACCTTGAGCCTCTCTGGGGAGTGTTGGAGTGCTCTGTGCACCCCTTTGGGGGAGCACTACCCTCTTTTCAGAAATTTCTGGGTTTGTTGAGGCAAATTAGGGAAGAATCCCTCAAATCCTGAAGGTAGTTGGATTCAAATAGATGGTCAAGGCATGATCTTAGGGGAGATCCTCAACTGAAGGAGAGGAATCCCCAACTCATCCCAAATATCTCTCAAGTGGTTGGACCTATCCAAGGTTATATAAGGAGGCCTTCTCATGGTGAAAGGCACAAGGAATATAGAGGTATGAAACCTATGATCTCTTAGGAAACATACAAAGAATAGAGACTAGAGTTTGATACCAAACTTATGATCCTATAAGTGGTATTGATAGAAAATGGAGATTGATAATTACATTAAACTTATGATATCATGAGGGATATGTTATAAAATCTATCAATGGAGATTGATTGAGCAAAGGGGTTGGACAAGGAGAAATGGAAGGAGCTGTTGCACCATCATTCAAAGGATTGTAAGTACTTTTACTTGTTCTCATTAATATAATCAATGCTTGGCCTTTTTATTTCAAACTTGTACTTGTTCCATATAAGTTTGTCTACAGCAGATGGATCTATGTTTGAGCTAATCTCAGTAGAGTAGGAAGTCTTTTGTACCTTTGTTTGTTTTGCAGGACCTATCAAGGAGCTAAAGATCGAAGCTCAGCCTGGACTTTTCAAGGATAAACGACGTTCATAAGGTACATATCTTTCTCCTTATCTTTCATTCATTAGCTTGATTAGATATAAAAGGAAGTCAATGTCCATGTTAATCACTTTTTGTCTTGGCCTTAGGAGTCTAAAGACCAAGAGGGAATCCACTTGTCCACAGGGGGATTCACCTACAACATAAATTGGCAACTCCACTGGGGAGGAGCTTTGATTTTTGTTTCCATTCCCAGATCTTGTTTTGGCCCTTTTCCCACTGATTTGATATTCTTCATATTGTATTTTTGATTCTTAGATTGGTTTGATTGTCTCATTATGTCATCAAGATAACTCTGATTAACTGAATTCCCTTCATTTTTTGAGTTTTTGGACATTTTTCTGAATTTTTGGAGCAGAGTGCTCCCCTACCCTTTGCACTAGGGCGTTGGAACTCCTTGACAGTGTTCCCCAGAGTGCTGGAGTGCTCTGTGTCCCATTTTGGGGGAGGGCTACCCCATTTTTTGTCATAAATTCTTCAAAATTTGCATTTTTTGAAGCTATTTCTGGGTTTTGGCATTTTCTTAGGGTCCTATACTCTTAGTCCATCTTGATATTGGCTTTCAAACACCCTTATTTCTAAGAATTCATCTTCTTATGTTTGGATTTTTTGACATTTGTCCTTACTTTGCAATTTGTCTTTCACGATTTGGAGTCAATTTGTCATTTTCTTCTCGTTTATCTGAATGAGTGAAAACTTTGTAAGGGTTTTCAAAGATCTTTTGCATTTTTATTTCTAATCTTTGAGTCATCTTGTCCAAGCTCTTTCTCCTTCCTTTTGAGTTTTTGTCTTTCTGTTTCTTGTTTGATCACAATAATGGTGTCTTTTGGTTTATGTGAAGTTTTCTTCCAGATTGCTTAAATCTCACAACTCTTGAAGTCTGATTAGCATAAGAAGCTTTACATCTACTAGTTATCAGTCACATACAAACATTTTATCATTGCATTGGATTCCTTATTGAGGACTATTGCATGAGGTCATTTCATCTTAGTGTTTGACAGTGAAAGGAAAATCCTTCTCCTTCCCTTAAGTAGAACATTCATTGAAAGAAAAGATTGCTTATCATTTCTTATGCATGTTTTGGGAATTGAGTCATAATATCATCAGTCTTCACTCTCATACACCTTTGAATAAAAAACAACCACTAAAATCAATGCTTGACTAAAATTTATCATACTTTTTACATCTTTGTTACAAAACCTACATTAGTTTAAGGTGTAGGGCTTTGGAATAGGTTGAAAGGATAACTTTCCAAAGCTAGCAAACAAACTTAGCATATTGTGATAGGGAGAGAAAATCCAATTTTCGTATAGGTTTTCTAGGATCCCCCTCTCACATAGGGGTTATGCACGAGGTCACATTCGGGTGAGTTACGAAGATTATCCTTCCGTGGCCCAACTGTTTGTAGTGGTCGGATCATATATTGGGGGTCACTTGAAGGTATACCCATGATTATGTGTGGGATCCTCTTGAGTTGATTTCAGACTTGTTATCCTGCCCATACGTTCCGACTGGACTATCGAATGTACCCGCCCAGGGGCTGACTACAAATTGGTGACCTTAGTAGCCATAATCTTTAGGGTCTTACACAAGGTGACAGTGAAGGGAAGTCTCACTATACCTGGAACAGACGTTGGTCAAACTCACTCGGGCTCCTTGGAGGGTAAATCCACAATTACTACGTGGAAGCATGCGGCAAGGCATAAGTCCATTAAGTAGGTTGCCAACATAGCTGATCCACCCACTCTATCCTTGCCCCTTCCTATTTTGACCTCGTGATGTTGGATTTTATCACCAACTAGTGGTTTCATTGTGGGAAGGTTTTGTTTGATTGTTTGCTTCTCAGATTCATAGCATGTGTTGGTTGTGTTACTTAGTGGACCTTAGGTCGAGTCAGTGTTAATGGAATCAAATCTTGATAGTACCAATGGAGGAACCCCTTCTCCTGGGGAACCTTATTCCTTTCCTTCATTTGGAAACTTTGGTCCTTCGTATATTGCCACACTGAGTCTTTCGGAACTCACCATCAGATTACTGGTTTGGTTGTTCCCCACTCCGGTGATCTCGAATACTCCCAATGTTTCAACTACACCTAATAATTTAGATGTCAATACACCACCCACACATCAACCTCATGTCAATGTTTCGCCTTCTTCACCCATTAAGTCTCCTTCCCTTTCTCCTTCTTCATCTAGTGAAATATCTAAAGCAAGTAGCCAGGTTGATCGGAAGAAGAAGAAACGAAAAGAGAAGAAGAAGAAGAGTTCGAAAAGGACCAAGACCCCAACAACATTAGATGTTGGATCCAAGCAACCAGTTACTGTTAATAGTACTGGGAGTGTTGATGAGGTCAACCAGATTAAAATGAAGAATCTGAAACCCAAATTCCCTTGCAGTCTTTGTAAGGGTGACCATTTTCTGAGGGATTGCCCTGGTATTCCCAAGGTCTTATAAATGTGGGCCTCCACGTCATCAACCTCTACCATTCATGCCGATGATACCCCATCAACTAGTGATGTTAATGTTGGTAAGAAGAAGACAACTGTCAAATTCCCTTGTATGATATGCAAAGGTGATCATTATTCTCACATTTGTCCTCGCATGGACGAGGCTTCTTCTCTTTTGGAAAAAATTCAACTTCCAAAAGGTTATTGTAAGATTTCCCCCAACCCATCGTTAGTTGATGGACTGGTCAATCTGGTTCCATCCCTGGTCAGTCTGGTTGATCAGGTGGTCAGTCTAGTTTCCTCCTTAATTGAACCACAAACCCAAGTAGTTGATCCAGTTCCATCATCGATCAGCCCTACTCTTCATCAAAAGAGTGTAACCCAAGTAGTTGATCTGTTTTCATCCTCGGTCAACCCCACTCTCCCATTAGAGAGTGACACCAAAGCGGTTGATCCATTTCCACCCATCAACCCCATTCTCCCCTTGGAGAATGAAACCTAAGTGGTCAATCCAGCTCTGCCATCAGTCAATCCCACTCCTCCTTTGACGAGTGCCAAAGTGGTTGATCCTGTCCCTTCCTCAGTCAGTCCCACCCTTCATCCGAAGAGTGCCATAGTGATT
>SNQJ01S0061977.1:0-14762 GCA_010110895.2 Picea sitchensis | reverse complement strand
TACTCTTAGCTTTATGTTGAGGGGTCCAAGATCCTTTGACTCAACAGTAGGAAACGAACCCGCCTTAGAGGCCCAATTAGACTCTGCAACGTTTGATGAGTGGAATGGTTCTCCAGAACTTTCGATCTAGCCAATTTATCGATGGTATTTACTAGTGATTGACAGGGTATCTTTCTGTGAAAGTTCCTCCTTCAGGTTAAACGGTTCTCTTTTTTTTCTTTTCTATTATTAGATGAGTCTAATAAAATAAGGATGATGGTATCAACAAACTGATAGAGGAAATCTTTAACTACTGAAGAATTTTGAGCTTGGGATAACCCGCACGCTCTAGCGTGCAGACAATGATATTCACACCTATTACAAGTCTAGTAATAATATGTTAACTTGTTGGTATTTCAAAACTGACTGAGATAACAATTATGGAAAGAAAATATGCATGCAATAAAGATAAGTACAAGAAAAATAGTTTCCTTAGCTCTACCATCAATCACATATTAATACAACAATTCTTTTTTCATCATTTAGAACAAAAGAATTGTTTACAGTATTGAAAAGATAGCTTATCAATAAATTCAAAAACTATTACTCATTAAAACATCAACTACTGAATTCAAATATGGAAGTAGTTCCTCCTCAATCCAATTACATAACGCTTTTGATGAAAAAAAAAATTGTCTCTGGCTCTAAACAAAAGTTCTTAATTAAAGTTGCTCTTAAATAATTCTTTACAATTCTCAAAAAAGAGGGTCTTTCCCAAAACCATCGACCCTTCTTACGAGGTCAATCCCCTTATTTATAAAGAATCACTAGCTTAAAATAACTACTAAAATTTTGTGTTAAATTGAAACAAAAGAATGACACGTGGCGCTTGATTTCTTTGTTCTCTTGAGATAGTCTAGTGGTTCGACTAGAGTGGATTATTCTTCTTGTACTCTGACCACTTGACGAAGAGATCTTCACATGTATTAGCATACAGGAATTTGTGATGGTCTATCGGGGCTGAAAAGGCTTCCTTTATCTCTATTCCTCGTTCTCTATATCTGATCATCTTGGAACTTAAACATTGTAGTACTGCGTGAGCCTTGATCAGGTGTTCCATAAACTTCTTTACCTGACCTGGTGTCATGCTCGCCACCTGTGCAATCTCTGCTTCCCATGTTGAGTCTTGTTTTGCATGTTGTTTGACTATGTCATGCAAATCGACAAAGTCTTCAGGTGAGACGAACTCTGGAAGGCCAATGTCTTTCATCTCCCGATTGATATTCTCGCAACTTTTCTCGCACTCGGCCCACCTTTCCTCTATCTTTCGTTGAGATTCCTGGGCCATACTTACCCAGTATTTGGTTTCCATCCTGATTCGGGAGATGTTGTTATCCATTAGCACTTGAATGTCATGCTCTTTCGTGTCTCGACCCTTCTATACTGCACTGATATAATCGATTTTCTCCACAGCCTGGTATTCCTTCTCATACCATCTCTCTGCGTCTTTACAGGTTTCCAACGCCATGAGAGTGTCTTCTTGAAAATTGGCTTCTCATGCAGTGAAGAGATTTCTTTCACTCGTGAATTGTGTGTATGCTTCTCGAAATTCACTCTTCAGGAAAATTGTTGCTTGCGTTGAGTCCTGGTAATATTTATCTAGATGGCGTAGATGGTCCATCTCCTTCTTTGTGGTGGCTAGTTCCTTTTCGTCATGTTTTTCTCGTTCCAGTGTGGCATCAGTTATATCAATCCCCATGCCAATTAGCTCAATTGTCTTCGCATTTTTTGTGTTGGGTAGCTTTTCTTCTGTGGTGATGAGAAGTGTGTTATTAAGTGTGATCCTCCTTTTCTTGGTTGTCCTTTTCATTATATATTTCCTGTTTATATCATAAGTGATCACATGTATATTGGCGAACTCATCCATGGGCTCAGGGATCTGTTGGTCTCCCCAGGTCAGAGTGTTTCCTAGGCTTCATGTCATACAAATTTTTTCTATGACTGGATCTTGTACTTCTTTAATAGGGGAATATTTTGTATGTTATGGTGACTTGACCTCCTACTGGTGTTTGTTGTCTAGTGGAGTGTCATCCTTAGATGGGGAGACAGTCACATGTTCAACACTAACCTGGTGATCAACTGTTGAGGTTTCGATCTCTAGTTGTTGCAATTCCTCTTCCTATTCACCTGAGCCCAGATCATCCTTGGAGATGTCTTTCAGAGTCCTCGATAGGTTGAGAAATTTAGTGTCTAAGATATTCTCGACCTCACGGTCGCCCAGTAGAGGGTTTACAAATGAAGAATTGGGAATTGGAGCAGATGTTCTCCCTGGTTATTCCTCCTCTATGATTGGTACTAGAGTTATAAGAGAGATATATGAGCTCGCTTCATCATCATAGATGGTAATTAAATCAAAGAGAATGTTAGGCACACCTATTTCACCCGATGTTCTTGGAATCTCCTGCTGGGCTGGAATACTCATCGGTGGTCTAGCTTGTGGTGATGGAACTCTGGGGTTTTCTAGATCGATAGTTCCCTCAAGTAGGGTTGATTATGATCCATTTAGCTCCTCTCTTATTTTTATTGTGTCAACCGAAGTGATCCTTATGGGTTCTAACAATTGGGGATTGTTTTATAACCTCTGGATGACTCTTTGGGATTATTATAACAATAACATCCCTCTCCTATATGCCTTTGTGGCTTCTATTGCTCTGTTCTCTTCCCTAACCCTGAGTCCTTCTTGATCTGTCTGTTCTATTATTTCAACTTGCTCATCCATACTCATTGCTTTAAATCTAGTCATATTGTGGTTAGTTTTTCTCTATAACACCTCCTCCCAGTCCTGAGCACATTATGTAAAGATTTTGTCTTCAAACTTATCATGTGTGTATGGCCACCAGGAGGATACTTCTGATGCATGTTGACGTACTAGATCTCTAGGGTCATGTTTGCTAAATCGACCTATGGGGAATCTGCATTCCAGTTGGCTCAAACCTTCTTGTTTAGATTGCACACTATCCTTCACCATGTGAAACCATATATGGAAACCATAAGGTTTGAACGCTTGCTTCTTGTATTTAACCAGAGTGGATTTATAGCCCTACATGATGGTTTGGTAACAGATTTCTCACACGACGAGATGGTATAGGACGTGAGCAGGGAGTAAATGCAGTGCGATGGTAGCCCCAAACACCCTGATATAAGTGGTGGTTTCCTCTAGGAACTAGTGGCCTACTTTTGAGATCATTTTCTTGGTTGTTTTCAAAATTCTTGGGCATTCTTTGTTAAAAATAATAAAATAGACCCGATCTATAATTTCATCGCAGATGAGAGCATAGGATGTTTTTACCTATTTTCCCATAGAATGTTAAAGTATATGTGTACAGGTAGCTCAATGACATGCCAACTTAGTTTCATGCCTGCGAAGATGTTCCTTGCACAGATTACGTCTAGTAGGTACGATGCCCTGTGAAAAGCAGGTGTTTCTCCATACTTTGGTGTCTGGGCCTGTAATATATTGGTGCTCAATTGTTTTGAAATGATTTCTCCCTAGTTGGAGCTACTCCCGTAGATGTCCACCGTGTATGCCAGGGGCATCCATGCTTATGAAAACTTGGTGCAATCCTTCTCCCCATACAATCGATATATTAGAGCCATTAAATAAATGTATGGCTCCCTTAGGTTTGTTTTTCCATACCAGCCATTGCTCTGGTTTTTTATTTTTTTGTCTTCCACCATGAGGCCATCCATGTGTTGGTGTCATGGAACTCATAGAATTTTACTACGAAATTAGTGTTTAATCGCTCCTCTGGGTCGTTGAGGTTAGAGTATTTATGGACCTCCGTCAAGAGAAAAGAACTGATGCATATGCCATTCTCATCATAGACCATTCACTTCATTGCATTCGTTTGGTCGATTATACACCCCAGGGTCTCAATACAACGAAAGGTCGGGGTTCAGAAGGCTACCATATGTAGGTATGACCGTCGGATGTTCGGAAAAACCTGTTCGTTGAGCGTCCTTACGTCCAGGTAGTTGTGGGGGATAAATTTTGGGTAATCCTCTTGATTAATCATGTTGAAAAAATATTCTCACTATGGGAGCATCATCTTTGACCCAGTTCTCTCCTTTGTGTCGTCAAATGCAAGGGGTTGGGAAAATGACATCTTAGTAGAGATTTTAATGAACAACTTCATTTTAATAGAAAACTCCAATTACCTCACAACGTCAGGAGAAGATCTTTCACCGACCTCTTCTTCCTTGAATTTTTGTGCCCTTAGAAAGTGTCTAGTCGTTGGCTTCCTTAGAGACATTTTCCTGCAGAAAGAGCAGAAATAGACACTGTGTTGCAGAAATGATACTGGTATATAAATAAATGTGACTACTGAAATGATAAAATCAATACATACCTCTTCTTCGCACTAGCTTAACTTAGTTTTAAAATTATGAGAATCGAGTGCAACTCTTGAGATTCTCTTTTCGCTCCTTCTACTGCTCTAAGATTGAGAAACTTGTGTATAGAATGTTGGGGTTTGAAACTGTCTTAGTAATTTAAACATAGAGAATACTTACTTTGTTGCATCAGTTCTTCAATTTGGGGCGTAAATGCGGTTTTACACAATCTATCACCAAGATCCGCATTATGCTCGGGATTTAAATGTGGTCGTAGGCCAGCGACACAGGAGCAGGCTACGTTGTGATTCATCGGCAATTTCAAATTCCGATTATTCGATCGGTGCGTGGGACAACAACGTATGTGGAGTGAAACATTAATTAGCCTATTATATGACAACCTCTGATCTTATTTTGTGCCGAAAACGTCCCATCATTTTGCTAATTTAAACGAGTGGATCGGGGGTCGGCGTTTTTCTTAGACAATGCTCGTTGATATATTTTAGAAAAATCTTTGGTGCCGATCCATCTGGTCGTACAACGGTGATGTGGAAATGATGACCTGGAAGTGCGACTAGGACATGGGGAAATCTAAGGTGACTCTGGATGAAACTAGGCTATACGAATTACCTACATGGTAAATACATGTGGCGTTTGAATTTGGCTCCTTCGCCTAAGAGTTTATTCGGAATTAAGCATTTTCGTTAGATATTCGCTTTGAAAAATAGGTCCTATATCGTTGATGTTGAAGAAGTATCGAGGATCAGCGAGATGTTGAAACAAGTGCTCCTGTATTAGCCCCCTCGAAACTTGTCTATGCCGAAAATGCATCGGTGATCGGCGATGTGTCAACGCGAAAATTTCTACAGTTTAAATCTTTGGGATTTCATCGAATCCGAACAATGCATTAGTAATTGGTGATTACAGGTTCATTATGGCCCATGTTAGTGTTTTTCCCTTTCATATTTCGTCGACACTGATGGGATATCAACAATTTTTTGAAAACTTCTTTGCGAACATAGTTATCAATCGACGCACTCCTACTTCGTTTTTTCCCAAAGTCAATGATACATCGATGAACAACGACTATCATTGCTACGTGGTCATTTTGTTGCTTGAATTTTGCCGATGCCAAAAATAGGTGTGTGGGTCACAATTTTAGCTATGTATTCTTAGTTAAATGACAAGTTATTTTTAGAGAAAAGTTTCAATTCAAAAAGTCCAAATAAATCTGAATGTGATCGATGATAAGACATGGAAAAAAAAAATTTGATGATCCCTACACAATGGACTCAATTCAGAAAGAAGAAAGAGAAAAAAAAAAACAAGTGGTGCCCAAAAGAGAAAAGTTTTCAAAAAAAAATTTAGGGTGTGTTGAGCGCTCAACAAATGGTGATTCTCTGGGTGAAAACAAAATCTTTTCTCCTTCCTTCGGGCTTAGCTTGTGCAAAAGCTGGTTGAGAAACTAACTGGCTTTTCTTTCATCAGAGTATTTCCTATCCATGCATGTACAACTTCTCAGGTTTGTGAATCTGGGTCTGCCTATGGAGTTCAACCCTTTTCTCACCTTCATTCCTCTTGACCATGACCCACGCCCCTTTTTGACAAGAGTCGAGTAAGGCATTCACTGGCTCAAGGCTGTTTTAGTTATCATTATTCCCTTGTTACGATGTTGCTTCATTGCCAGTGAGAGTCCATAGCCCCAGCGGAGTCACCCTGACATCATAGACCTTGCTCCATTGCCAGCGAGTGTCCATAGCCCTGATGGAGTTATTTGCATACCCTCTCCAACTTTGCACTCATTTCAATACAATTGATTTTCTTTTGGCATAAATGCCACGAGTGAGTTGGAGAGGAGGATGTATGTTATCTGCAAGGTGAAACTATTCTTAGCTCTATCTAGAGGTACATGTGATATTTCCAACTAACTATCTTTCCCTTTGGGATTTACCAGAGCACCAAGCGGATATTTCATCACTTACCAAGTTTGTGTGTTTTGCAAAGACAAGATATAGATCTCCTTTAAGAAATTTGTATTTCCCCAACGTCTCTTATGTTTCACGTAAGCGTAAGTTAGGAGGAGAGTTTGTTGCACCATATTTATTAAATTAGACCACTTCTTTACGGAACACAACTTAATTATAGGAAAATACCAAGTAAAATAAAAGACAAAAATAAAGAGGAATTTGCAATAAGCCTACCCTAAACCTACACATTTATCCTTATCAGAATATATGCTAAAAGAAACATTAAAAATACATTTTTTTAATAGAAGTATTGTTTTAGGGCTTGGCCATTCACTGGGAGGGTGTCAAGTTCCCCCCTCAGATTTTTCAACTGGTATGTGCCTGCCCCAATTTTCTCGGATACCTAGAAAGGTTTGAGCCAAAGATTTTGAAATTTGGAGTGTTTTCCTTTAGACTCGTTTGCTTTGTCCCATTTCAAAACTAGGTTCCCTACTTCAAAAAAAAATTCTCTGCCCCTATGCTTGTCAAACCATCTTTTAACTGTTTGCTGATGAGAAATGAACTTAGATTTAGCCTTTTCTCTTTCTTCGTCTAGCATGAGAAAGGTATCAATCCTTTGTTGTAGAGAAGATGAGGGCTAGCCTCTTGATGCCTGGGGAAGTTGTAAATATGGAAGATACAATCTGTTTTGGCAGAATGGCTTCTTTCCCATATACTAGAAAGTACAAAGAGTTTCCTATGGATTCTTTAGGTGTTACTCTATAATCCCATAGAGCGTTATGGAGTGAATTATGCCAATTCCTTTGATTTTCAACAATTGTCTTTTTGAAGATTCTTAACAGGTTTTTGTTAGTTCACTCTGCTACCCCATTCACTTGTGGATAATAGTTTGCAGAATATATTATTATGATCCCTTTGTCAAGAGTGAATTCGGTCAAGCGTATAGAAGAAAAGTAGGCATCATTTTCAAAAACGAGGATGGAGGGTAGTCCAAACCTCATTATCAGTTGTTGTTCTATAAATTGTATTACTACCTTTTCATTAATGTGTGTGAGAGGGATAGCCTCTGTCCATATTGTAAAATAGTCTGTAGTAGTCAAGATATATTTATGTTGTTTCGAAGAATTGGGAGTAATTTATCCTATGACGTCTATTCCCCATTGCTTGAATGGTATGGATATAGTAATCGGCAAGAGTGGAATGGTTTCTCTCTTTTCCCTATCGGCGCTTACTTGACAATTTTTACATTTCCTGGCATATGCATGAGCATCCCTGAACAGAGTGGGCCAATAATAACCAGCCCTCAATATTTTATGAGTCGTGGTTTCTTCTCCAAAATGCCCACCTTTTGGGCCATCGTGGAGTTCTCTCGGCACCTTTTATGCATCATCATTTTCAAGACATCTAAGAAGTACTCCATCATATTTTACGCAGAAAAGCACAGAATTTATGAGGCGATATTGAGAAGATTTTAACATGAGGGCTCTCCTTTCTCTAGGATTTATATTTTCGGGACATGACCCTTGATACAGAAGATAAAATAGGTTTCCATACCTAGATTATTGCCCGGGAGGTACGTATAGGGCTTCATTGCACCATAATGATAGCTCATTTTCCCATCTGGGGTCTTCTACATTAATCATATCATGGGCCTCAACAACTAGTTTACACAATCCTTGTCCTTTGACTAATTTGGTAGGCTTTGTGTCTAGATCAAATTCTTGAACAACGGCCATCCAATTTCCCCTCCTTTCTCCCATCTCTTGTTGAGTGACTAAATATCTTACTGTTGGGTGAGGGACTATGACTTTGCTGTGATTCTTCAGGATATAGGATCTGAAATGCTTAATTGCTTTATATACTGCCTAAGCCTGTTTGTCTATAGCAGGGTAGTTCAGTTCATCTCCTTGGAGATTGGTGCTCATAAAGGATATTGGTGCCTCATTGTTTTCATCATCCTTTTGGGTAAGCACTACAACCAAGGATTGGTCAGAAGCAAAGGTATAAAGGAAATAATCCCTGCTAAAGTCAGGGTTTTGCAACACTGGTGCTTGGGATATTGTAGTCTTGATGTTGTTAAAATATCCTCTTCTTTCTTCATCCCATTTAAACTATACATCCTTGCAAATAGTTTTTTGTAAAGGTTTAATAGTTTCAGCAAAGTCATGAGTAAACTTTTTCACAAAATTGATCTTCCCAAAAAAATATTGCATGGCCTTTTTATTGTGAGGAAAAGGAAGTTGAGCTATTGCTTTTATCCACTTAGGGTCGATGCTTATTCCTCCTTGAGATATATTGTGACCTGATAATTTTCCTTCCTCTACACCAAAGATGGTTTTATTGTCGTTCAAAGATATTCCATATTTCCTACACCTTTCAAAAATCTGAGTCAAATGTTGAATGTGGTCTTCCTTGTTTTTTGTGTATATTATTATGTCATCTAAATAGACTACCACACACTTGTTAATCAATCCCCGAAGAGCTATCTCCATGGCCCTCTGGAAGGTTGTTCCTGCATTGATCAACCCAAAGGGAATCCGTTTATAAGCGAAAGTTCCCCACTTGGTTCGGAAGGTAGTTTTTAATAGATCCTCTTTTGAAACCATGACCTGGTTATACCCCGAGAAACTGTCCAAGCGGAAAAAAAATTCAGAGTCGGATATTTTTTGTAAGAGTTGTTCCATGGGTGGAACTGGGTAGTTATCCTTTTCCGATGCTCTGTTAAGGTTTCTAAAATCTACACATAGGAGGATCTCCCCATACTTTTTCCTGGCAGGAACCAAATTGGCTACCCAGGCAGAGTTTCTAACCTGAAAGATAATATTAGCATCTAACAATTTCTTTAGCTCTTGATACATCATAGGTTCTAGAGATGGATGGTACTTCCTAAGATTTTGTTGGAAGGGTTTTTCTCTAGATTTTAATGAGATTGTGTGTTGGATAATGCGAGTGTCATAAGTTTTTAATTCTCGATAGGACCATGCAAAGACATCTTGATAATCTCTAAAAAGTTTGAGTTAAACTTTCTTGTCTGCTTTGGACACTTTTTTACTTAGATTTACATTCTTAGGTTTTTCCAGGGTTCCTAGCTTTATAGTTTCATATATAGGACATGAACTCCCAATTTTTGCATTCTTTCACCCTCTAAATTTCTCCCTTAGGTCGAAAAGGTACTCCAAATTGCCCCCCCCTTTCGGTATCGTGTGAAACCTTGGTTTATTATCAGAATGATCTTTTCCCTTCTTCTGATCATGGAGATTTGATTCTGCGAGTAGTTCTTAGAATACTTCGTCATCAATAGCCAAATCCTTAAAATTCTCTTGGTTAGTTAGGAAGTCTATAATTTGTTCATCTCCGTCAAAGACTTTCCAGTTAGAAACATTGTTAGGCATCGAAGGCTTGTAGAGAAATTCCACTTTGAACCTAGAGGCTTCACAATATTCTAAAGGATATAATCTTGAGGTTCTGGTGGCTAAGGAATCAACAAGAGTATTATTTTTCCTGGGAAGACCAGTAATGTTGAAGGCCTCAAAATTTTATATCAGTCTATCCACCTCTTGTTGGTAATTTATCAAGTGAGGTGAATTGCAATGGATAGTATTCTTCACTTGTCTAACGATAATTTCAGAGTCTCCAAAAAATTTCAGTTCTTTAATGTTTAACTCTATGGCTTTCTTCATTCCCTGAACTAGAGCTTTGTACTCAGCAGTGTTATTGGTGCATTCAAATTCTAGTTTGCAGGATAGGAAGTTTTGCTTCCCCTTCGGGTCAATGAGAATACATCTCACTCCCGACCCTTCTTGTGATTTAGACCCATCAAAATACAATGTCCAAACTTGTGAGAAAAATTTAGTAACTTCTTCCTGCCTATTTTCTCACCTCCATCTTTCTTGCCTGTTGCTCCCAACAGAGGATCCTAAAAGAAGATGCTTTCTTCTACAGTTTCCAGTAGATTTACTTGAAAATTCATTTCAGAGTTTTGAGAGAGAGGTATACCATACGAGAGAGGGGAGAAATTTCTGAAATCGGAATCATAGGAAATCTGTTGACGAGGGTTTGTTGAAAGCTTCTAAATCAGTAACAGTGTGTTTGAGATATCTTTCCCTATCGATCCTAATCATGTTTTTATGTCCCTTTAATGGAAACCAGAGGTGATCCCAGTCTATACTAAAGTATCCATTTAACTTCTTGGACCAATATTGACTAAGTAACCGTCCATAAGCCTATGGGATGTCTACTACGATTATGTCAATTACTTGAACAAATTTCAAGTGTGTAGCCACTCTGATCATGACATCTTTAAGTTCCCCAATAACCTTTACCTAAGTCATGTCTATTTGTATAACGTGTTTATCACTTTTGAGATGGGTTGCATTTAATTTCTTGTAGATTGACAATGGCATAACGTTGGAGGATGCCCTTGAATCAACTAAGCAATTATGCAGGTTTATGTTGAAGACTTCAAACATTAAAATGAAATGAGGGACAAAAGGATTTCCTCTTTTGTCTAAAGAGAAATCATTTACACTCGGTTTATTCTTTAAATCCATGGGAGATAGGACCTCACCTAGGTCAGTTCTCATCATAGGGGATTCTATTGACTTTAAGGCTTGTAACAAAAAATCCTTTTGTTGGGGAATCTTGCACATGTCCATTACTAACACATTAGCCTTCATCTTCTTCAATTCCTCCACTACATTATAGTCTAACTTAGGATCTTCCTTCATGTGTATGTTTATAGGGTTTCTTTTGGAGACAACTGGTGCTTTCGAGTGATTGACTATTTGTTTCCCTCTTGAGGATTGAACAGTGGCAGGATTATTTTGGACCGGTTGACCCCTACTTCGCGTTTGTACAGCCATAACCTCAGTGGGTTGTTCCTAGACCTCAAATAAATCATCGAGAGGCATCGGTAAGTCACGATCCCACAACAACATGGTTTCTTCTGACATCTCAACTTCTTCCTGATAGGTGATATTTATTGTTGAGCCACTTGATTGTTCGGTAAGAGAAACTTCGTCTAGGAACCAATTGGTCATTAAATTCATAGTGTGAACCCATTGGGGACAGTCTCTTTCAGAATGTTTCTCTTTATGGTACGTACAAAAAGAGTGGATGCTACATTACCTAGGTCAATGTTTAAGTTGGTTGGGGGAGGTTCCTTCCCCGACACTTATTTTCATGTCTACGATTTCGTTCGAAATTTTCTTTATCATACATTGTAGGTATTTTATGTCCCCACCTCCTTTTTTGAGACCTTGTTTTGTTTGTTTTCCTAGGGTTCTAGCCAACAAAATTCCTTTCCTAGGTGGAGGTTGCACTTCCTTCTTAACTAGTGAGACCTGGCCCTCTTTGCATCCCTTCATTTGGAATTTGATTCTTTTGGCTTCCTCAAAATTTTCAGCTAGGGTGTGTTTGGAATCTCTTTTCACAAACATGGAAATGGAAGCAGGGAGAGCATTAGTGTATAACTCAATCTGCAACTACTGAGTAGGTTTAGCTTCGGGTTGGAATTTGTTTAGGATAGTGGCAAACCGTTGGTTAAAATATTTAACCATCTCTTTTGAAATCATGGTGGCAGACAAAAGTTCATCCATTAAATATCTTGTGGTGGTCTCTTCTGCAAATTTGTCAGAGAAATCCTTTTGAAACTTCGTCCAACTAGTTATGGATCCAACAGGAAAGTTAAAATACCAAGTCGAGGGTGAATTCTCAAAGGTATAGGGGAAAATCCTACACACTACATCCTCATGTTTTACGTCCATCAATTTTATATATAATATGAACTTTTTGATATGGTCTTTAGGCAATATAGAGGTTTCAGGGTCAAATTTGGGGAGTAATTTTTTTGTATGTAGGGGTAGGTTATGTACCTGTCTTGGGATTGCGAGAGCATTTGTGGCAAAACATGGTTGATTATCTTAAGGATGATTTCCCCTTTATTCATTGGTGTCATTATTATCCTCCATGTCGTCTGATTCAGAAGTTGAGTGGTCTGAGTTAGACCCTTCCTCGTTAAATTCGAAATCGTTAGGTTCAGAGTAGTTACCAGCTAGTGTTTTGGAGATCATATTAAGGGGTTGTTCGATCTCAGTGAGGGAAAAATATATCAGGTCTTATACTGTGTGAAAAAAAACCTGTTCAAGGTTGTCAACAACTGGTCTTCTTACTTTTTTTATACAAGTAAGTAAAGGAGCTAAGGGTAACGATCCAATCTGTCGAGCGTAAGCTCTTGTGATTCTTTTGAACTAGTTCAACTCCTCGTGGGGGAGAGCGTAACTTATTTCAGGGAATAAGTGTTCTACTTCCTCATGCTGAGGTGAGTTACTCGTTTTGAGACTATTCTCTTTATCTGGGTTTTCTTGAGAATGAATAGACATGCATGTGGGTTTTTTTTAATCTACGGGCTATGGGAGATATATTATCAGAAATGTCGTTATCCATTCATTCGTTCAGGGCCTCCTTCTAGCGCCAATTCTATTGAGGGGTCCAAGATCCTTTGACTCAACGGTAGGAACCAAACCCGCCTTAAAGGCCCAATTAGACTCTGCAGTGTTTGATGAGTGGAATGGTTCTCCATAACTTTCGATCTTGCCAATTTACCGATGGGATTTACTAATGATTAACAAGGTATATTTCTATGAAAGTTCCTCCTTCATGTTAAGGGATTCTCTTTTTTGTCTTTTCTATTATTATATGAGTCCAATAAAATAAGGGTGATGGTATAAACCAATTGATAGAGGAAATTATTAACTACTGAAGAATGTTGAGCTTGGGATAACCCTCGTGCTCTAGTGTGAAGACAATGATATTCACACCTATTACAAGTCTAGTAATAATACATTAACTTGCTAGTATTTCAACATTGACTGAGAAAACAATTATGGAAATAAAATATGCATGCAATAAAGATAAGTGCAAGAAAAATAGTTTCCTTGGCTCTACCATCAATCACATATTAACACAATGATTCACTTTTCATCATTTAGAAGAAAATAACTGTTTACAATATTGAAAAGATAGCTTATCAATAAATTCATAAACTCTTACTCGTCACAGCATCAACTACTGAATTCAAAGATGGAAGTAGTTCCTCCTCAATCCAATCACATAAAACTTTTGATGAAAACAAAATTTGTCTCTAGATCTAAACATAACTTCTTAATTAAAGTTGCTCATAAATAATTATTTACAATTCTAAAAAAAGAGGGTCTTTCCCAAAACCATAGAACATTATTACGAGGTCAATCCCCTTAATTACAAAGAATCACTAACTTAAAATAACTACTAAAAATTTGTATTAATTAAAACAAAAGAATGACACATGGTTCTTGATCTCTTTGTTATCTTGAGATCGTCTAGTGGTTCGACTAGAGTGGATGATTCTTCTCGTACTATGACCACTTGACGAAGAGATCCTCACATGTATTAGCATATGGGAATCTGTGTTGGTCCATCGGGGATGAAAGGGTTTCCTTTATCTCTATTTCTCTTTCTCTATATTTGATCATCTTGGCACTTAAACGTTGCAGTATTGCGCAAGCCTTGATCGGGTGTTCAATAAGCTTCTATACCTGACCTAGTGTCATGCTCGCCACCTACGTGATATATTCTTCCCATGCTGAGTCATGTTTTGCATGTGTTTTGACTATGTCATGCAAACCGACAAAGTGTTCAGGTGAGCCGAACTCTGGAAGGTCAATGTATTTCATCTCCCGATTGATCTTCTCCCAATTTTCCTTGCACTCAACCCACCTTTCCTGTATCGTTCATTGAGGTTCATGGGCCATACTTACCTAGTATTCAGTTTCCTTCCTGATTTAGGAGATGTTGTTGTCCATTATCACTCGACAACCATGCTCTTTCGTGTCTCGTCCCTTCTGTACTGCACTGATATAATTGATTTGCTCCACAGCCTGGTATTCCTTCTCATACCATCTCTCCATGTCTTTATAGGTTTCCAGTGCCATGAGAGTGTCTTCTTGAAAATCGTTTATGCACGCAGTGAAGAGATGTATTTCTCTCGTGAATTGTGTGTATGCTTCTAGGAATCCACTCTTCAAGAAAATTGTTGCTTGCGTTGAGTCCTGGTAATATTTCACCAAATGGCACAAATGGTCCAGCTCCTTATTTGTGGTGGCTAGTTCCTTTTCATCATGTTTTGCTCGATCCAGCGTTGCATCAGTTATAGCCATCCCCACAGCAATTAGCTCAGTTGTCTTCACATTCTATGTGTTGAGCATCTTTTATTCTTTGTTGATGAGAAGTGTGTTATCAAGCATGAACCTCCTTTTCTTTGTTTCCCTTCTCATTATATATTTCCTCTTTCTGTCACAAGAGATCGTCTATATATCGGCGACCTCATCCATGGGCTCAGGGATATGTTGGTCTCCCCGGGTCAGAGTGTTGCCTAGGATTCCTGCC
>SNQJ01S0061976.1:79615-93414 GCA_010110895.2 Picea sitchensis | reverse complement strand
CGGGCTACATCTCCTGGTCCAACTTCCAATGGATCATTATTATTAAATTGCTCAAAGTGCTCAAAAACATGCCTTACAATGCTCAAAATGACAAACCGACTGCTCCAATGGCTCCGCAGCGTTCCAAAACCCCTGTTTGGGCTCTTTCGGCACCTCAATCGGTCGAAAAATGAAGAAGATAGCCTCCTTGAAGTCTCCCTCTTCAACTTTGTTGTCTCTGGTTCTACAAATCGCACCCTTGCACAACAAACCTGGCTCACACGCTCATTTAAGCGTAAAAACTTGGCACCGGGTGCAACCGCGCCAACGGTGCAAACCATAGGACGGTTAAGGCGCCTCCAGCCCCTAACCGCCTCGGCACTTGGTCATATGTCCATAGGACTGCGCGTTTGGTTACAAAGTGGTTAAACCTGTTGTAAAAACCATATAACCAACTCGCGCTCCAAACTGCGCGCAACATTTAACATGGTCACATGTTATGGTTTTATGTTACAACCCGCGCGCAAACATTTGATACACAATACAATGCATAAACTTTGGTTCAATACACCGCGCGCATGTTATATATAACATATGGTTTATACGTATGGCATATAATATGGGTCGGGGCTAAGCCCCGGCCCGCCCCCTTTTCAAAATAATACAACACACAACTTTAAATGTAAGTGCGTTGGAATATGAAACAAGGAACATTGGCGGGAATGTTGGCTAGCGGAGTGTTACAAAGGAATTGGTGTTGGGGGAGGTCCAGGGGTCGAACCCCGCGGACTCCCCATATAATTTTACATAACTAATTTAAATAAAAATAAAGGGACACGTGTCGCCAATGGGTTGGGCCACTTATCCGCACATTATTGGCTATAAATGACACATGTCACCACCCGATTGGACAACCACCAACCAATAAAAATGCGCCAAGTCTTCCACCTGCCACGTCATCATGATGGTACGACCCTGCCACGTGGCCGTACGGACTGTACGGACAGGTACAATCAGCATTCCAAATTTTTGCCTGTTTGGCTTGGTGGACAGATCGCGATATCTCCTCCATAAGGACTCCGTTTGCGAAAGTAAATATACCGCCGTAATCAGGAAGACGAGACAGACGCAATGACACTGTTTTCGTCGCATTCCAAGCACTTTGAAAATTGAGCAAAATTTGATCCCCTGATCACAAAATCACTCAGTAAAACCAGGGGAATTTTTTGAATATGAGTCTACTGCAAAATAGATTGAAAAGGACAACAACCATCATTATACAAATTCATCATCATCTTCATTAACACAACATCCATCATCATCTTCATTACTTAATGAAATTAACATAAACAAATGCATAATTATACATACTTAGAAATATATCGTGAATAAACCCATGTGAATAAATTCATAAGCAATTTTTGTCGTTTAGAGAGGATGAGAATCGACCTTTTGTCTTAGTATCTCGATGACCCACATCAAAATCTTCTAAATAGAACCTTATAGGCCCCAGATTAATCCCTGGCCATCTGATCGAATCCATCTGGGTTCTCTATCTCCAAAGAGAGAAACAGGAGGCAATCCATCTGGGTTCTCTATCACAGTTTCCTCAAATTCCAGCGACTGCTTCCGGTATATCAGAATGGAGCCCGGTGGGAACATAAAGTTTTATTTGTAGATGTCATCGAGATTGATTATTGAGAAAGATTTCTTCGTCAATTTCTTCAATGATATATGTCGACTTCCCAATTACTGCGACCCCTATGGTAGTTGCCCCAATACTGGAGAGAAATGCACCTGTCCGGTGTCGTTAAATGGAGTGGCAAGAAGCAATGATAATGCATGGATTGTCATTCATAAGCTTGCAAAATTTCACAGTAACCTTGCAGACAACCTCCTCCACTTCTCAAATGGAGAAATTACACAGTAATCGTTCAAAATTCATGACCTCCTCGACTTCTCAAATGGAGAAATTGCATAGTAACAGTTCCACATAGACGACCTCCTTGACTTCTCAAATGGTGACATTGAAGCTCGGTAACCAAAGTTATAGGGTGACATTGAAGCCCGATAACCAAAGTTATAAGGTTTGAATCGAGTGGTCTGTCCTTTTTCCTCGTATAGGCCACAACCAGTGAGCCCTAAATACATTACTGGTCACAACTCTTACATAAGGTCGCGGGCCAGATGTTTGTTGAGCGAAGTGAGTGGCCTGTCCTTTATTCCTCATTTTATCCCAACTTCATAGTTCGATAACTAACACCTCTTACACGCCCAACTACCATATCCAATCCTCAATCTTTCAAAGAAAGTGACTAGCCCTGCAAAAATCTCAATTCAGAGCACTCACAACTTCACTTCCAACCCTCTAATCCATTAACCTCCCAAATCACCAATTTCCCAAGTTACAATTAGGTGCCTACAATTCCATCACAACAGGGGCCTAGATCTCTTTTTAGGGGCACAATTGGTGGTGTAATGCACTACCTGATCATCGCCAAATCATCGATGTTAAGGTTTTATGCAGCTCTTGGTCATAACTGAGTAATCATCTCAGAAGGCTTGGCTTATGTAAGGCAAGGAGTTCGGGGTTCTCCCCGAGACTCCATCAAATGTTATCCCTTTATGTAACACATTCACAGTCTTGACTTTTTCTCCTTTGCATAACATTAATGCACTTACGATGAGGTGCCTACAATTCAATCACCAAAGGGGCCTAGATCTCAATTTAGTAGCACAATTGGTGTTGTGGAACACACTACTTGTGTAACCTGATCATTATCAAATCCTTGATTCTGAAGGCTTTCTTTCCAACCCACTCAATAGGAGACAAATGTTCCGTAGCGTTAAGTGATGTCGAGATATAATTTGATGCCTTTGCTTTTGTTGAGATCGAGGGTTGAGGGTCGAGGTCAAGGGCCAAAGTTTCTTATTTCTTGTAGCCTGATCAGGGAAAAGTAAATGCTGAACAAATGAATGTTGTGGAGTGAATGCAAAGCTAAAGCCAGTGGGAAGAAACTTGGAAGCCACCGCATATTCAACAATTTGGAGTCGGCATGTGAGGGGAGACGCGTGGATAGTTTGGAGTTTTGGAGTTGGTGAGTGGGGTGATGCTTGGAGGAAGAATATTTGTTAAGAGTTAAAGGACAGATGACAATTTCTGATTTGCCATCGATAGACGATGAAGGGAGGATTGCCATTCATAAGCTTGCAAAATTGCACAGTAACCTTGCAGATTACCTGCTCCACTTCTCAAATGGAGAAATTACACAGTAATCGTTCCAAATTCATGACCTCCTCGACTTCTCAAATGGAGAAATTTCATAGTAACAGTTCCACATAGACGACCTCCTCGACTTCTCAAATGGTGACATTGAGGCCCGTTAACCAAAGTTACAGGGTGACGTTGAAGCCCGATAACCAAAGTTATAAGGTTTGAAGCGAGTGGTCTGTCCTTTATCCTCGTATAGCCCACAACCAGTGAGCCCTAAATACATTGCTGGTCACAACTCTTACATAAGGTCCTGAGCCAGATGTTTGTTGAGTGAAGTGAATGGCTCGTCCTTTATTCCTCTTTTTAGCCCAATTTCATAGTTTGATAGCTAACACCTCTTACACGCCTAACTACCATAGCCAATCCTCAATCTTTCAAAGAAAGTGACTAGCCCTGCAAAAATCTCAATTCAGAGCACTCACAACTTCACTTCCAGCCCTTTAATCCATTAACCTCCCAAATCACCAATTTCCCAGGTTACAATTAGCTGTCTACAATTCCATCACAACAGGGGCCTAGATCTCTTTTTAGGGGCACAATTGGTGGTGTAATGCACTACCAAATCATTGCCAAATCATCGATATTAAGGTTTTATGCAACTTTTGGTCATAACTGAGTAATATTCTCAGAAGGCTTGGCTTATGTAAGGCTTGGGGTTCGGGGTTCTCCCCGAGACTCCATCAAATGTTATCCCTTTATGTAGCACATTCACAGTTCTGTAACGCATTCACAGTCTAGAATTTTTTGCCTTTGCATAACATTAGCGCACTTACGATGAGGTGCCTGCAATTCAATCACCAAAGGGGCCTAGATCTCAATTTAGGGGCACAATTGGTGTTGTGTAACACACTACTTGTGTAACCTGATCATCACCGAATCCTCGATTTTGAAGGATTTCTTTCTATCCCACCCAGTAGGAGACAAATGTTCTGTAGCGTTAAGTGAGGTAGATATATAGTTTGATGCCTCTGTTTTTTTTGAGATCAAGGGTTGAGGGTCGAGGTCAAGGGCCAAGGTTTCTTATTTCTCGCAACCTGATCCGGGAAAAGTAAACGCCGAACAAATGAATGTTGCAGAGCAAATGCAAGGCTAAAGCCAGTGGGAAGAAACTTGGAAGCCACTGCCTATTCAACAATTTGGAGTCAACATGTGAGGGGAGACGCGTGGATAGTTTGGAATTTTGGAGTTGGTGAGTGGGGTGATGCTTGGAGGAAGAATATTTGTTAAGAGTTAAAGGACATATGACAATTTCTGATTTTCCATCGACAGACGACAAAGGGAGGAGAGGAACCTCCCCTTAAAAAATTCCTTCGATGTAATTATTTTTGAGGGCTTCACATTCCAACACAAATTATTGTGTTGTGAGTAGATGGGAAAATGATATTAGTGACCAAGGTTGGAATTTCAAAACCAATTTACCAGTTACAAAATTTCACAGTTATATTTTTCGTTAACTTTATGACAATGTTAGATGACGCTAGGAGTGGTGTTAGGTAAGTATAAATACAAAAAGATTATATGTAGTAGAGAATATTTGGTTTGTTTCGTCATATGCTCTAGATACGTCATACCAAAATAAATCACACGCAATTAATTAACCGTGTTATGGCAATTCTCTATGTAATTGTGTTCTGCCAACTTTTGCATGGCTTTGATCGCTTTATGGAATCTTTAATTTCAAATTTTATGGAATGTTTGAATTCCTTGCTATGCTATCCATAGGGTATAATTTTAGGAGATTGTTTGTAATCTTTAACTTCAAAATTTATGGAATGTTGGAGAGTATATTTAATTCCTTGCTATCCACATTGCATTCTTTGCATTTTCTGTTGTATTAAAGTTTTAAAATAAGATTTATTATATTAAATTTAGACGAAACGAGAAGCGTATAGATAATTCAAAGCCTATACCTATGTTAATAAATATTTTAGTGGATGAAAGCAAATTAGTATATGGAGCGACGTTTTAACAGCACGTGGGCCAATTTTTTTTTTTTGACTTTTTGCTTTAAGCTTTATTTTTCATTTAACAACGCGGACATGGAGTATAAGGTACCTGCAAGGGAGGGTGAAATGAAATTTGGGAGCAATTATGCATGCGGGTACGGATCACACGACATGTGATCCACACACAGAATTCCAATAAGTGGCAGAACAAAATGAAATGAGAGGGAAAATCGAGATAAAAAAGCACCGAAATGGGAGCCCGAAGGACACGAGTTCTAGACACAACGCGAGTCTGAAGAAATCTAGAATTTTAACAGGTGGGTGATCTGGGTTTTCAACAGGTGGGACGTGGAGAATTCACTTGATTTGGGTTGAAAAATCCTCTATTTTTCGTTGACGAGATCGGAAGGGCAAAGAGGTTTGAAGGAGAGACTAGGTTTTCAGAATTGGAAACCGCGCATGGGAGCATGGGCAACAAAGCAGGAGGAGGCGGAGTAGACATGGTGGAGGCATTCATGGCGTCGTCTTTGTTGTCGTCGTTTTTGGCGGAGTACCCTTATGGAGCAACGCAGACGGGGACCTGAACGGTTCATTCAATCAGGAGACACTGCAATGTGGGAATATTTGGATCTTAGAGTTTCATAAAGAACAAGGTGAAGGTGATTAGCCTAGAGCTGGCAATGTGGGAAGATGTGAGAAATGTTGAAAGATGTGATTAGCCTAGACTCTGGAGCTGGCAATGTGGGATGATTTGGAGCTGAGGATTTTCTGTGGAAATTGAAACATCTCACAGATAGATAAAGGCTAACACACTATGTCCTTTGTACTCTATAAGAGTCCTCACAGAACCATGTAAATCTCTAAACATGAGTGTTACTCTAATTAAAAAATCACCCAAGTGCTCGAACTATATATAAATTAACGTAAGTACCTGACCTCTATATAAATTAACGTATGTGTGGCACCATATATATGGGGTTTTGACAACTGGAACTATAAGATTTCAATGTCATCTAAACACATCATTTCTCGTATCCCTCGGGACTTTTAGAAAGATTTGGAAGAGAATAGAAGTGAAAGAAAGGGAACAAGGCTCTTTTTGCATCACAAAAATGCAAGCCAAAATGTCAAAACAACCTTGCCACCTATTTTCATTGAGACATTGTAGGAATGTGACGGGGATAATTTTGCAATTGATTAAATACCCATGTAAGATGTGATATAATAGATATCATTGATGGAGTTCATCATGACCAAGGACTCCACTCTATTGAATTGAAAATGTTAACTAAATTAGAGGGCCTGGTTGGGCTCTAAGACTTAACTAAACTTGAAGCCTAAATTGTCTCAGACTTAAAACTACACTACAAGCCTCAATTAGGTGCATGTTTATCTCTATGTATAGTAAAAATCAAACTACGTTGTGGCAAACCCAAATTGCAAAACAATATAAGGTACAGGAAAAACTCATGAAAGAAACACAATAGAATTGGGTGTTCATGATAATATGGGTTTTGCAATCATTCAAATCCAACTACAAATCCAAATACAATTCCAATCTCATCAGTAGGGTAAGAACCTGTTCATATAGATCCTAGGCAAAACCCATGTAACCCAAATATTTGGGTGCTCAATGAAAGAAACACAAAATTGTTGGCAGAGCTTCATTCTCAATGAAAGAATGAGCGAATTCAAACAAAAACTCCACATAGAAGAACATATCAAGCAAACCTTGATTGCTATGGATGAGATAATAGGAATTTTTAAAACGAAATAAATACTTGGAACGCCATCTCTATCAATATGGGATCTTTTAAATTTTCTGGTAACCGATTAAAATCCCAAATACGGACTCCGAAAGGAAACCAATTCGTTTCAAAATAATTATACCAAGTGGGCCGAGAGCACAAGAATCCAAAAGGCCAACTTAAAACAACTCCCGAACAAAGCATCTCTCTATCCCTTAATAAGCCGAAGACCGCAAGGCTCTAGAACACTATGTCGTCATCCAACTTTAAAAAACAAAAAATGTTTAATTATTTGTGGCTGAAACAGTCAAAACTAATCCAAAATTTATAGCAAAATTTTAGACAAAATCACCTAGTAATTTTTTTTGAATATGACTCTATTGCAAACTGGATGGAAAATGACAACAACCATCAGTATACAAATCCATCATCATCTTCATTAACATAACATTCATTATCATCTTCATTACTTAATGAAATGAACATAAACAAATGCATAATCATACATACTTAGATATATATCGTGAATATACCCGTGTGAATAAATTCATAAGCAATTTTTGTTGTTCGGAGAGGACGAGAATCGACCTTCTGGCTTAGTCTCTCGATGACCCACATTGCAGTCTTTGAACTGGAGCCTTATAGGCCTCAGATTAATCCCTGGCCATCCGATCAAATCCATCCAGGTTCTCTATCCCCAAAGAGAGAAATGGGAGGCAATCCATTTCCGTTCTCTATCACAATTTCCTCGAATTCCAACAAAGGCTTCTGGTATATTAGAATGGAGCCCGGTGGGAACATAAAGATTTATTTGCAGACGTCGTCGAGATTCATTATTGAGAAAGATTTCTTCGTCGATTTCTTCAATGATATACGACGACTTCCGAATTACTGCGGCCGCTATGGTAGCTGCAGCGATATTGGAGAGTGATGCACTTGTCCAGTGTCCTTAAATGGAGTGGCAAGAAGCAATGATAATGCATGGATTGCCATTCATAAGCCTGCAAAATTTCACAGTAACCTTGGAAATCACCTCCTCCACTTCTCAAATGGAGGAATTGCACAGTAATCGTTCCAAATATACGACCTCCTCGACTTCTCAAATGGAGAAATTACATAGTAATCGTTCCACATAGACGACCTCCTCGACTTCTCAAATGGTGACATTGAAGCCCGATAGCCAAAGTTATAGGGTTTGAAGCTAGTGGCCCGTCCTTTATCTTCGTATAGCCCACAACTAGTGAGCCTTAAATACATTGTTGGTCACAACTCTTACATAAGGTCTTGGGCCAGATGTTTGTTGAGTGAAGCGAGTGGATCGTCCTTTATTCCTCTTTTTAGCCCAACTTCACAGTCCGACAGCTAACACCTCTTACTCGCCCAACTACCATAGCCAATCCTCAATCTTTAAAAGAAAGTGCCTAGCCCTACAAAAATCTCAAATCAGAGCACTCACAACTTCACTTCCATCCCTCTAATCCATTAACTTCCCAAATCACCAATTTCCGAGGTTACAATTAGGTGCCTATAATTCCATCACAACAGGGGCCTAGATCTCCTCTTAGGGGCACGATTGGTGTTGTGTAATGCACTACCTGATCATCTTCAAATCATTGATCTTAAGGTTTTATGCAGCTCTTGGTCATAACTGAGTAATCATCTCAGAAGGCTTGGCTTATGTAAGGCAGGGGGTTCAGGGTTCTCCCCAAGACTCCATCAAATGTTATCCCTTTATGTAACGCATCCACAGTTGTGTAATGCATCCATAGTCTTGACTTTTTCTCCTTTGCATAACATTAATGCACTTACGATGAGGTGCCTGCAATTCAATCACAAAAGGGGCCTAGATCTCAATTTAGGAGCACAATTGGTGTTGTGTAACGTATTACTTTTGTAACCTAATCATCACCGAATCCTCGATTTTGAAGTCTTTCTTTCCAGCCCACCCAATAGGAGACAAATGTTCCATAGCGTTAAGTGAGGTCGAGATATAGTTTGTTGCCTCTGCTTTTGTTGAGATAGAGGGTCAAGGTCAAGGGCTAGGGTTTCTTATTTCTCACAGCCTAATCAGGGAAAAGGAAACGTCGAACAAATGAATGTTTTGGAGCGAATGCGGGGCTAAAGCCAATGGGAAGAAACTTGGAAGCCACCGCCTATTCAACAGTTTGGAGTCGGCCAGTGAGGGGAGATGTGTGGATAGTTTGGAGTTTTGGAGTCGGTGAGTGGGGTGACGCATGGAGGAAGAAGATTTGTTAAGAGTTAAAGGACAGATGGCAATTTTTGATTTGCCATCGACAAACGATGAAGGGAGGAGAGGAACCTTACCTTAAAAAACGCCTTCCCCGTAATTATTTTTCAGGGCTTCACATTCCAACACAAATTAGTAAAGATGATATGTTAAACAATTTGTAAAGATGGTATCTTCTTAAAAGATGCCTTAGGTTTAAATACCTTATAAGAATGTAGAATTCATAAAAATGTAATTATACATTTTATTTAATACAATCAATTATGGTATTTTAGATGAAATGGCCTCCCTTTTAAGAGTTTAAGTTGTAAAGTTGTCATGGTGCTTAAATATTGAATTAAATTAAAGTTTTATTATTTTAAGGATTTTGATAATGTTAGCGTTGAAGTCAATATAAACAAAAATAAATTTATTTCAAGAATTAGTGTTAGTATTCCAAGAATTTATTGTAATTAACTATTATAAATAAGCATGGTAATTTTTTTTTTTAATTTCTATATATTATCATATAATAAATACATATTATGAAACAAATTTTGTTAAAATTATAATTTTAGATTATTAAATTATATCTTTTGATAACAAACAAATTTAATATATTTAAATTATACAATATTAACATTTTATTTTAAAAAAAAGAGTTTGAGATTCAAATAATTTGGAAATGGATGCATCAGAAACTGTTTTTTGCAGGCATGCTTTTCTGTTAAAGTACAGAAATGCAAAAGCAAAAATAAGGTAGCGGTCAATGACTGGCTTTTTTGCGTGTGATGCAAGTTGTCTCGAGGCAACGTGCGAGATTTTTAGAGAGTATTTATAAGTTCTTTCCGGTACTGATTGAGCCTGTGCCTGCTTGGATCTTGAAGTTGTGCCTGTGCCTGCCTGGTACTGATTGAGCCTGTGCCTGCTTGGATGTGTTCGATGTGTGTGAGATGCAGTTCTTTTTTCTTTTGATTTAAAGTTGCATTCTCTAATATCTTTATGTTTTCTTTTGATTTAAAGTTGCATTCTCTAATATCTTTATGTGCATGTCTTGTATATTAGGTTTATAAATTTCCTAGGTTTATATGTCTTGTATTTTGTTTGCTTGTGATGCAAGCAAGTTGTCTCAAGGCAGTCGACGGGAATTTTAGAGAGTATTTATAAGTTCTTTACGGCAGTGATTGAGCTTGTGCATGCTTAGATCTTGAAGTTGTCCCTTCTTGGATGTGTGTGATATGCAGTTCTTTTTTATTTGTTTCTTTTTAAAGTTGCATTCTCTAATTTTTATCTGTGTATGTCTTGTATTTTATTTCCGCAATAATAATAGAGAGATTTCTACTGAGTTTATGCTTCCTTTTTTCTGCAATTCTTTTTAATAGCTAGAAATTTTGCAGAATATTGAAATGTATGTTTACTCAAGGAACCATTCATTTATTTATGGAAGTTAAACTTAGAAGATTAGTTTGTCAGTTTCAACTTCTTTTTTAAATGCAATGCTCATCAATAGCCTACAGAACCATGTAATTCACAGGCAACAAATTCAAGAAATTGTGCGCCTAATTTTTCTCTGTTTCTATTTCCCATGATTTGTATTCACCCTTTTCTTGCTCTGCAGAACCTTTAGATTGATTGAGTAAATTGCACGGTTTTCTTTAACTTTTGTATTTCCTGTTATTATTTGTTTAAACCTTTTCTTTTGGTTTACTACACAAAAGTCTGCCTAAGTTATTGATTTCCTTTTTACTTAGAAATGGTCTGTGTTTATGAGTTTCTTTTTCACGCTAATTCTTATTATGCGTGTCTGTGCATTCGTTGTTGTAGAATGTCTATTTTGCATTCTCTTCTAATTATGCCCCTTTGTTTGAGCAACATCAATGGAGATCGTTTCCCTTGATTTTTTTTAATCAAATTATTCTCTGTAAGTTTTGATTCCTCCAAACTTGAGATTAGAAATTTAGTGGAATCTTGGTTGACAAATTAACTAAGAAATTTCCATCCGTATAGCTCATTTGAAAACCATGTGTGAGCATTTGCATGGTGAACCTCTTCAAAATGAAAGAAAAATTATTTTCTAGTGAGGTTTCAAAATCATACCTATCATAATGCCCAAGCTAGTGAGGTTTTAAAATCATATCTATCATAATTCCCAAGCTAGTCATGGGCTTAATTTATACAACATGCCCCTTTCATATGCATTTACCAACACTTAATCCAGGAATAACTTTACCTTCCCTCTTCACCATTTTTTCCATGCTTATCATTTTGTTCAATCATCAAGTTTTTCTTTGATTTTTGTGAATTGTTTTGGTTAGGTTAGTAATTATCTTACATTTATATACGAAAAGCATCCATTCTAACCTCCACCTCTTGAATATAAATATAAGGACATGCGATAAGTGTTTTTCTCTAGGCCTTTAAATTGTATATTTGGACCTGCGATAAGTTTTTTTCTCTAGGCCTTTAAATTGTATATTTATGTGTTTTGCCCTTTTTTACTAATGGTTTCTTGCATGCTAAAAACCTGTGAACATTTGGCAGCTTTAGGAAAAAGGGTTTCCCATCCATAAATGGGAACATACAGAAAAAACCATTTTTTTATGTTGTCCTTTTTGTTTTTGATGGTGTTTTTTTTGAAACACCCCTTGGAAGCCATTTTTGTTAACAAGGACTACAAGTATCTAGGCATTGAATATATTATGAAGCCAAAATAAACTATGCTTCACCAAAAAAAACCTTCTTCTTTCCTTTTGTTTTCGGGATACGTACTGTTGTTTTCCTGCCTCTTTCCTTTCGTTTCAACCCTTACTACGGAAGATGAAATCTCGCTTCCATTCCTTCAATGTGTAGAGGGAGACCCTGATTTGTGTTTTTTCCTTAACAAGGACTACAAGTATCTATATTATGAAGCCAAAATAAACTATGCTTCACCAAAAAAAACCTTCTTCTTTCCTTTCGTTTTCGGGATACGTACTGTTGTTTTCCTGCCTCTTTCCTTTCGTTTCAACCCTTACTACGGAAGATGAAATCTCGCTTCCCTTCCTTCAATGTGTAGAGGGAGACCCTGATTTGTGTTTTTTCCTTAACAAGGACTACAAGTATCTAGACATTGAATATATTATGAAGCCAAAATAAATTATGCTTAAGCAATTAGAAAATATGATGAAAGAACAGAGTTTGAGTTGTAAATATGTTTCACATTTATTAGTGGGTGGTGTTTAAATGTTGGTCCAGAGGATGGCAAGATATAGAAACCACGGTTTGTCCTCATAAAATAGTATGAATAACATTGTCTATTCATGCTCTTGTTTGTATGAATAACATTGTCTATTCATGCTCTTGTTTTCCATTTTGTGAATCTAAATTTCAACAAGAATAATACCAGGCTTGTCTTATCAATTTTTTTTGTTGTTAGATAATATGGCTTTGGTTAAAATATGGAGGATGTTCATTTGTTTCTTTTTTAGTTGGATTATTTGAATTTGCAGTTTCTATTTTTTTTTATTCGTTTAATCTTTGTTATCTATTAATTTCTTAGGATTATATGTTCTGTATTTTATTTCCACAATAATAATTTCTTCTGAATATATGTTCTGTATTTTATTTCCACAATAATAATTTCTTCGGATTATATGTTCTGTATTTTATTTCCATAATAATAATAAACATGTTTCTACTGATTTTATGCTTCCTTTTATATATTTAAATATCTTTAAGAGTCAGAAATTTAAATGTATGTTTACTCAATGAACTGAACTGTTCATTTGTTTATGGAAATTAAACTTAGAAGATTAATTTGTCAATTTCAAGTTCTTTTTAAAATGTAATGCTCATCAATAGCCCACCACCACAATAATAAAAATGTTTCTACTGATTTTATGCTTCCTTTTATAATTTTAAGAGTTAGAAATTTAAATGTATGTTTATTCAGTAAATGGAACCNTGCTTCCTTTTATAAATTTAAGAGTTAGAAATTTAAATGTATGTTTAGTCAATAAATGGAACCGTTCATTTGTTTATGGAAATTAAACTTAGAAGATTAATTTGTCAATTTCAACTTCTTTTAAAATGTAATGCTCATCAATAAATATCCCACCAATGCGATGCTCATCAATAGTCCCTCCATTCATTTGTTTATGGAAATTAAACTTCTTGATTAATTTGTCAATTTCAACTTCCTTTAAAATGTAATGCTCATCAATACTCATCAATAGCCCACCACGTAGTATACAAGCAACAAATTTAGTTCCTTTTATAATTTTAAGAGTTAGAAATTTAAATGTATGTTTAGTCCATGAATGGAACCATTCATTTGTTTATGGAAATTAAACTTGGAAGATTAATTTGTCAATAGCCCACCACATAGTACACAGGAAGCAAATTTAGGAAATTGTGGGCTCAATAATTTTTCTGTTATTTCTATTTCACATGAATTGTCTTCACCCTTTTCTTGCTATCCAGTCAAGTCATGATGATTACCAATGCTACCTAATCAATTCATTTCATTTTTACTTATTTTTGAGTGATGTGGTGCATTTTCTTCTTAATTCTACTCCCTGTTTTTGAATGCCTAATCACTTCATTTCATTTTTACTTATTTTTGAGTGATGTGGTGCATTTTCTTC
>SNQJ01S0061976.1:38126-59890 GCA_010110895.2 Picea sitchensis | reverse complement strand
GTCCTCATGCATAATTAATTTAATTAGGTTTATTCATCCACACACTTGTCACACTCTCCTCAAGTTTCAAAAGTAAATACCATTTTTATTTTATTTAAAAATTCAATTTCCCTCACATTCCCCAATGTGTTACTATTTTTGCTCTTAGATGTCCCTTTGCTCCCCAAATTTTCATCCTAACTAAATCTTAATTAGAGTTAGATTATGAGTCTTTTTCTAGTTATACTTTGTGGTAGCTTGACTCAAGATTCTATTCCATGTGTACTCATATTCTCTCATGTTATTATTTATTCTATTTTAAAAATTCACTTTATTAATTTCATGCACACACATGAATTTATCCAACCTTTTCATTTTATTCCCCTTTTCCCTAGAGTTCGATTATATTCTCAAATATTTTAACTTATGTCATAATTCATTTAGTCCTTTATTCAAATTTAGACTTAGACTTAGTCTTATACTTAGGCTTAGACTTTTGTTAAGCTTTATAATTAATAATTTACTGTTTAATTAATTACTTTATTCTAACAAGGTCTAATCACTACAATGTTTTCTAGGCCACTTAGATTTATTGACTCAAGTTTTTAATTACATGACGTACCCTTCAAGACGTACCTCCTTGCTCCAAGGGTTCCACTCTCCTTAGACTCATTTTGGAAGTTTGCCCGACCCTTGGAGTCAACACTCCACTTGGTCGACCTTGTGAGAGACTAAGGGGTTCTAAGGAATAAGGACTCTGCCTTATTGCGCGCCATTTATAAATCTTCATGAGCGTCTGTCTCAATATTCCTTCATAACATCGTGGACCTATCGAAATAGGTAATCGTTAACCTACCATTCAGGCCATAGCGGGAGTACTAGTAGGTTGTGACAATGACACTTCCACACCTTTCCCTCAATGTCTGGTTTCTGTGCATGGACCCTTTACTCTTTATGTGAGTCGGATTAACAAGCATCGTCAAGCATTCATCTAGTGAAAAAAATACTGTCAATAATCCATATACATAAATCATATTGTAATCAATCATATATCACATGTGTGTAAAATGAAATACTCAATAAAATACAATCCACTTCCTTAATCAATCTAGAGTCCAAGGAAGTTCATCGATGACATCAACATCCATAACCTATCATGTGTTATGCACGCTCAGGGAAACTCGTCAATAACATCTGCCAATATATATACATCAAAATAAAAATAAGTCACAACATGCCATCATCATCATATATAATCGATAATCAAAACAAAATCATAATGTACCATAACCGGATCACTCACACGCAAGTGTCCTCAAAGAATAGATCAATAAAGTGTGCTCGGTAGAACACGATGTTACATACAACCCCTCTTTTTTTAAACTTCACCTCGAAGTTTGTACAATATATAATGCAAGTAGATGAATATATCTGACATCAATATACATATATAATCTATTAAACAAGTAAGGAAATTGTTGATGCATCTCATATGTGTCCTCCCAAGTAGTCGGACTATATTTGTCCCATTGGACCTTGACCTGATCAACTATTCGATGTTGTAGATTTCAAATGCGATGGTATAGAATGTGGATTGGCTCTGCTATGAGAGCACCCTCATCCAACACCTACAAAGAACTCATGTCAATAACATGTGACAGATCACTAATATAATGTCGTAAAACAGATACATGAAACACATCATGCATATGCCTCAAAGAATCATGCAAGGATAGTCGATAAGCCATGGATACTTTATTTTCCACAACCTCGAAAGGTCTCACAAACCTAGGAGAGAGTTTAGCACCCTTTCCAAACTTGATCGAACTCTTGTGCGGTTTTACCTCAATAAAACTCTGTTTCCATAACTACGGCCAACGTGATGCACATCAACATAGATATTTTTTCGATCCTCCGCTTCTTTAACCTTTCATATTATTGATTTGATCTTTTCTTCCATTTATTGGATCACTTCTGTCCCCACTAGGACCCTATCCTCAAGTTGATCCCGACTCAACGACGTCCTACAGAGTCACCCGTAAAAAAACTCAAATGGTGCCATCTTAATCGTACTTTGGTAATTGTTGTTGTATGAAAATTATACTAATGGAAAGAAGTCTTCCCAACGTTTCTCTTGGTACATTACATAAATATGCAACATATCTTCCAAAACTTGGTTCATTCTTTCTATTTGCTCGTCTGTCTCTGAGTGATATGTTGTACCAAAGTTCATTTTTGTTTCCATGGCCGCTTGGAAATTGGTCCAAAATCGTCCTGTAAACACTTATCCTCGATCATATATGATCCTTCCTGGTACAACATGTAATCTGAAAATCTCTTTGATAAAAAATATAGCTGCATCTGGCGCCTAATACGTCTTACACACTGGAATAAAGTGTGCACTCTTCGTTAGAGTTTCAAATACCAGAAAAATCAAATCGTGTCTTCTTACTGTCAGTGGAAAACCAACAATAAAATCCATCAACATGACTTCCCATTTCAATTTGGGAATAACATGTGGTTGTAACAATCCTGTTAGATGTCTATGCTCAACCTTCACTTACTGACATTATAGAAATCTCGCCACGTAACTAACTATGTGTGCTTTCATTCATTTCTAGCAGAATAAAGGCTTAAGGTCATACTTCCTCTTCATGCCTCCCAGATTATCCATGTACATTGCTCTATGCACTTCACTCAAGATCAAACTTCTTAATTCATCGTTAGGTGGTACATAAATTCTGTCGTTAAATATCACTAATCCGTCGTTGTCTAAATAATATCCTTCAAACTCTTGGGTATGTGTTATATTATTTGCATGAGTAATAGTGTCTTATGCCTCAGAAAACGTGTCACATATTTCTTCATCAGAAAATGTGTCACATATTTAGGTGGTTTTTCGGCACATGGTTTCTTTTTCGATGGTTTTCTATTTTCGATTAAGGAATTAGGGTTGTTGACTAATCCAAGTCATTGGGTTAGGGTTTTGGATGTCGTTGGCTCCTATATGTATATTGTATTGTAAACAATGTAACACAATGAATATATAGAATATGTTGGTTTTCTCAGTTTGGGTTTCCAGGGGAAAAATCTCTGTGTAATGTTTTCATTTTCCATTGTATATTTTCTGTTTTTTTTTACCGAATATATGTTTGTAGTAAATATTGTACAAGGTTAAAATATACATTTATGTGGTTGTAAAAATCATGTTGGATGTCTATGATCAACCCCCACTTGCTGACATTATATAAATCTCGCCACGTAACTAACTATGTCTGCTTTCATTCATTTCTAGAAGAATAATGGCTTAAGGTCATACTTCATCTTCGTGACTCCCATATTAGCCATGTACACTCCTCTATGCACTTCACTCAATATCGAACTTCTTAATTCATCATTAGATGGTGTGACATCCCCAAAAATAAATTATTTTCAAGTTGGAAATTTCTTAGGAAATTATTTTCCATTTTTGGCAAATTCGAAATTGGAATTTTTTTTCCATTTATGGTAATTCTGAATTTCAAATTTAGATAATTGTAATTAATGATTATGATTGTTGGGAAGAGATCTGATTTTACCCAACTAACTACTTGACTATGAAACTTGTATGAAACAAAATATTTTATAATTAATTGTTGGAGGACAAATGGAACAATCATGTTGAAAATCAACTGACCATGACTCCATGAGTGGGGAAAATGTTGGAACTACCTCAGGGCTGATTGTTACAAGTGGAAAATCAAGAATTTGGCCATTGACAGCCCCAGAAAATTAGGGATTTGAAAAGCTGTGAAAATTCCCAAGGGGGAAAAAGACCTAGGCAAAAAATGATTGTGGATATATGGCATATGTGATGAGACACGACACTACCTATTATGCCGGGGAAATTATTGATCTCTTGTTGTTATGAACACTAATTTTTGAGTGAGGCAAGAATAATTTTATGATATTAAAGGAATATTGCTGAGGTAGAGTTCTGGGTTTTCCCTCATGGATTCATGGTCAGGCTAGGGGGTGAATGGAACAAGTGACTTTGGTTGTTCTGTTCTAAAGTTGGGAGGAATGTGGTTGTTCTCTTTGTCTTTCAACGAACTAGTTCAGATATGTTATCCTATCCCTCCTCTGGTTGAATGATATATATATAGTTAAATAGCTGATAGCATGCATTTATTAATTTTGAATAGAAGTAATACTATGGACGAAAGATCGAATTGAATGTTATTGAACTTAAGAATTGCCAAAATGCCTCTAAACTAGTTTTGAATGGATTATATCTGTTATGTCTTATTGCTGAGTAAATTCTAATTTTCCGTAGGTATTCTAATTCAAAGAATATGCCTAGTCAAGCTTCTGTAAGTATGGTTATGCGAGTTAGATTACTGTTGTAATGAGATAAAACTGTAGGTGAAAAACCTCACAACTTAAGTGTATTCTAAAACTTCAAAATTATCTATGTAAGTGGAAACCGAATTATATATATATATATATATGCTTACATTCCTGTAGGTAAATGTATGCACAAAGACATATTAATTAATTGATATTTTCTTTGATGTACATGCTAAATCGAAAATAAGGGGAAACTCCATGTATGTACAGAATAGAAAGAAAATATACATTCGTATCCTACTGTAAGGAAAATACAGAGTCACAGTAATAAAAAAATATCAAATTGAGGTAAGACAATATTGAATACTCATATAGAATAATAGATATCTATATGATACAAATATATAAACGTATATGTCTGTACAATGATTTGACATTCTAGTTTTCCTTTCACTTGAGATTCAATTTACAAAAAAAATGTAGACCTTCAGAAGTATATGAGTTTAATTCCATACAGTGTGTGACTGTAAGTTCAGAATGTATAGACAATAGATACTGAAATGCAATATAAGAAGACAGTCTAACTAAGCTTTAGTAGAATTTTTCTGGAACACATAATGACAGAAAAATGAATAGTATGAAAAATCGAAATAAGATCCAAGGAAAGTATCAAGTCTAAATAACACATACAAGAAGATGTGGGGACATTTGTTACATGAGTCTCTCTTTTCACAAACAGTATAGGTACAGTCCACTTTAAAGAATATTAAGTATAGGAAGAGGCCAGTTGTAATGATCCCAAGCCAAATTCTGGCTAGGAATCACTAACTACCACTGATTTGTCAATGTACAGATGTTTATTGAGTTATTAAGTGCATACAAGATTCATTCGACACATGAAGATCATCATACATTCAAGATATAGAAGCACAAGCAAAGATCTGACCCTTTTATTATAAGCAATGTAGGATCAATACAATAGATGGCCAATAAACCTCAGATGGTCGTACAAACAATAGATATGAGCTGCTACAAAATGCTCCCGCAAATACAAAGAAGCCTCTAAAGGTTGGATAAGTAATGAATATCAATACCAAACAGATCTGAATGTCAAACCTTCCAACTAGAGAGTACCACGCTCCAAGTGGAGACTGACGCCCTCAACAATTCGGTCCTGATGGAAGAATGCTCTAATTGAGCCCAAACTCGGTCCGATAATAGATCAGGGTAATGGGATCCTCTTCCTAAAGTCTCAGACCCAACGTCCAAGGAAAACCTCTCCAACTGCAGAATATTCTAAGAGAATTGCACCCTCCTGAATAGCTAAATCGAACCCTCCTTAATGGTATGGCGTGCCCTTGCTGAAAACTCCTCAAAAGTATGACCCTTGTTATCCATAAATTTGGTCGTCATAATGATGCCAATGATTATGGTGAACTTCAGACTCTTCCATTAGAACTTTTATCACGAGAAAAGAGTTACCTTTATCTCTTTTAATCTGAGTTTGAGGGAAGGTTGAGAGTACATCATTTTGAAATTTTCTTGATGCATGATTCGTAGGCTGCCTTGAGCTAGAGTGCGAGAGGAGTTCATGCTTGTGCCTAACTATTAGGGTGTGAACAACTTCTAAAGGAATTAAAAGATTCTGAACCTAGAAGGGAATCTTCTAAAGGATGAGATGGCATTCAAATGGTTATCTAATCTTGGCTTTCTGATATTTTGGGATCATTTCCTATCCAAGTAACTAATATATTCTCTCTTATATATTGGGGGAATGCTCATGGAAAAGTTTAGCAACAAACTAGCAAGAGATTTGTAATTAGTGGAAGATTGTATGAAGGAATGATGCTATGACTAGAGACATCAACAAGGTTATCAAAGTGGTTGATCTTCTTCATGCATGAGAAAGTCAATGATAATAGAGCTAGAATACATCGAAGGAGGTTTGCAACATCAAGGCTCAGTTTTTGTAAGTCATACTTTCTATTAATTTATCTGATGATATGTCCCTTTTCCCATAAAGCTAATGTCACTTTATTACATAACTCCTTGGTCATATGTATATATTAGCTAATGAATATATTGAGTTGTCTTCACTTGATTGGTTTTAATGCTTATTTGTGATCTTGGCTGACACAAGAGCATTGGAGGCCCGAAATTTGGACAAGAGACCAAGGAAGGCGATCACAAGGTATGTTCTGATTCTTACTCATAGGTATTGCTAATTAAATCTAGGAAAGAGTATTGTCACATCACCTTTGTTGTAGATCGAATTGGATCTAGGGGAGATGGTTTGTGTCCACATACAGTTAATCTAAAAAAAATTAGGCGACTCAGGGGAAGAATCCCATTTTGGTGGATTTTGTATGTTACACATGACCATTTTCTCTGATTTCATTTGTCTCCTATCCTATCGGTCTTTGAGTCTTCAGGATATCATGATAGACCTTTTGGGTTCATAAGCCTTTGTCAATTTTGTTTTTCATTTTTCAAAATTTTGGTCATCTTCAGGAGTTCATAGCATGTTTAACTACACAACTGCGAGAATCCCAGTTTAGGATTAACACCACGATCATAGGGTTTAGTCACAGTACCCTGCTAAGGTTACTGCGAGAATCATAGATTCTACGCCTTTGTATCAAAGCTACTTGCCTACTTGAAGCCCGAAGATTTTCAAAATTTTGAAATTGACTTTTGGTTTCTCCAACTACTTCTCAGATTAGTTGATTTACCTCTTATGAGCTTACTGGACCATTGATTGATATAGCTTTTGCTTTAGTTTTCATGCTTGAACAATTTTAGGGTTTCAAGGTTTTTCTTGTCCTTTATAGCTTGGATTTCATTTCTTGACTCTTATTGGCATATTCATTCTCTCTGACTTCAAGAGATGGTGTGTTTGATTAGTTGAGAACCGGTGATTGGTTGAAAGTTAAGTGCTTGGGTGTTTTCTCATTTGCTTGTTGATTTGAAAAAACATTTTCATTTGCATTGAGAAAACTATTTGTTTTGCTCGTTGTTTTTGCTTTCATTGAAAGAGTTCATTAGGTTGTTATTGCTTGATTCTTTATGATTTGACTTTATGCTTTCTCATTGATGGTAGGGAATTCTTTTTGGAAGAAGTGAACAATATTTTCTTTCCAAAACATTGTTTTTGTCTTTTAGAAAACATTGAAAAATCAAATTTGAGTTTATTGAAGTATTTGAAAGACACATAGAGAATAGTCCTTTTATGAATGATTGTTTGAATTGACATTTTAAAGGAAATTGTGCATTGCATTGTAGTATCGGGTTGATTTGGAGATTTTCTCTCTTTCCCATAAATAGAGTTCATTGAATGAAACATGTTATATTTCATTATCATCCTTGCATTATTTGGGTTAGAGTCATACAACATAGGTTTCTTCGCTTCCATGACCTTTGAGTAAACAACAACTCTTAAAAACGTTGCGTAATCTTAAAATTTATTTAGTAACTCTTTTCGAGCTCTTTTACACCAACATTTAAGCTAGGCTAGTGCTTTGGAATTATGAAGGAGATACACTCTCAAAGAGATCAAAACACACAATAGCATCTTGAGTTAGAGGTGTTAAATTCCATTTACAACAGTATTTGTCCAGGATCCCCTTCTAACACAAGGGTCAAATACTAGATTAAGCATTGGGTGTTGGTGAGTTACTAACCCTGCTTTGTTGACATCGGTGTAGAGATTGCATGTATTATGGGGGATCCTTTCGGTATACCCACAATGATGAGTGGAAGCCTTTTGAGTTGATTTCAGACTAGATACACTGCCCTTGCATGTGAATCAAGGTGACGAGCATTCTCGAGGTTTTACTTGATTGGTAACTTTAGTGCCCTATCTCTCTAGGTTCTTACCCAAGGTGACTATGGAGGATAAAGTCTTCACGGTACCTGGAAATTTACGTTAATGGGCCCACTCGGGCTCCTTGGAGGGTATACCATGATTATGTGTGGGATATTGCACCAGGGGTGTAAGTCCGTTAAGCAGAATTAGATCCAACATAACTTTTTCCATCCTAAGCCCAGCCCTTCTCGTCTCATTGTTTGCAGCATTGGTTTTCATCACCAACTATTGGCTTCGAAATTAGAAGGTTTTTGTTTGCATGGTGATTGTTTCCTAGATTTTGTTTACTAAGCGCGTACTATTTGTTTCTCGAAAGTTGACCATAGGAATTTTGTTTGCGGAGCTTGTCATTCGTTTACAATTGCTCCCCCACTCACATTAGAATGAAGGTTTATCTCGAACATCACGGGCGATACTCAACCTAAGCCCTCTTGGTACGGGGTTCTCCCATCAGATTAGAGTCCCAGTGGTTACTCCACCACAAAGGGAAACAAGTGATGTTCCAATTGTCACTACACCACCTCCACGGGTAGAGAGCAGTGACTCCTGGGGATTTTGAATTACCAATACTAGAGGATTATCGCGTGTGAGTGAGGTGAACGATCTATTGTGTGATTAAATTCTTCCGAAGAATTAGTTGTTTATTTTGAATCAACTGTTGGGCCTTCTCAGGTGTAGTAGACCAAGATCCTTTTGAATTAGGGTGATTTCCGATGGGTCCTTTTTGGTACTGAGTCACCTGTTGTCTATGAAATCAACCCTCAGGTGTTTTCTGAGGTGAAACTACGCCCGAGACTACCACTTATCACTTTTTTATCCCTCCCGAGATGGCCCATATCATGAATACCTCACAGTGTCCAAACCGAAACTATTGCGGCTACTCTTGCTCCTATCAATGCCCAGCGAATACCTGATGTCAATAACATTACCACCCGGTTACGATGCGTTGAATTCTTTGTTGAATTCTTCCAATACAACACCTCCATAGGCTAGCCGGTTCTCCAGGTGGTCCTTCTCTTTCTGGGCATCCTATTCCCGGTTTATCCAACACTCCCTCTGTTTCCTTTTGGCAATCCTAATCCTAATGGCACTATCATTGTTGCACTGAAACCCTGATTCTGTTTGTGGGCGGGGTGAATGCAGTTCCTTTTCTTTTTCCTGGACATAACACAGTTAGTATGCAACCTACGGTTGGTACATAATTTCCGGGTGGAACTATACCTACGATCGGAGGACCAACCTCGCCTTTTGGACAAAACATACCTCATTGGCCCGATGTTGGAACCAACTTCTACAAAATTTTCCTCAAAATGCTGTGGGGCAACAAGCTGTCCCTACTGTCGGCCAACCTTATCCGGGTATACCTAATCCTGGCCCAGGGGTCCAAGGTCAGACTACTCAACCTCGGTCCCTACTCAAACTCAAAGGTTACAATCCTTGGGGCTACTATCCTATACGACCACCACCGGATTAGCCAGGACCTTCCCTCTACGGACAATCTGCCTACGCTCCTACTGGTTTTCCGAAAGGGATTCCACCCCAAATCCATCAATACCCACAAGTAAACCAACAATTACCTTTTCTTGCTACCTTGGATTTTCTAGATTTGTCTAGGATTCTAAATGATCCTATTCGTCCCTCCCCCCAACGGCACCACTATTTCACCGCTAAGCTTCCGCCGGATATTTCAAAATTGATGGCAAAGGCGGAAGACTAAATAATTTCACGACTTTTCATTTATGGTGTTCATCCAGCTTCGTTGATGGATGAAGGCTCCATTAGATCTACGATATTTTCAAAGAACCCTCACTTGGTTACAACTGCGGTGGTATATTGAATTACCACGAGGTTTCTTCTCGGATTTCCAACACCTAGATATGGATTTTCTTACACATTTACCGGTTATTGATCTATTGCAATAAGGTTGAGATCTTAATTTCCAACTTTAAACAAACCAAGGCACTCCTTATATGGCATCATATCCATGAGTGGCGGCAGAGAAGACGTCTCATTAAACTTTAACTCCCCGATCAATTACTAGTAGAATGGTTTGAAATCCTTAAGTGAGCGAAATTGTTAAAGAAATTGCCATGGGTGGTGTTGTAACAGAAGAGCAGGCTATAAGTCATTCTCAATATCTTGATCTTGTTTATTCGTAAACGGGAACACTTTACTATTTGCTACCTAAATTACCTCGTCCAGAATTTACTTCGGCGCTTCAAATGCTCTAGCTGCCTCACATGCGGCTAATGGTGTGATTGGTACTACTCATGTCCATTCGCATTCGGTTTCAAGTACAAACCAAATCTCGTACTTCTAATGTTCAAAGTGCTTAGTCTCCTTCCACTTCCATAGGGTCAAACTTACGAGGTGAACAACTTTGTTCAATCACGGCAAATAGGGTAAAAATAAATCTAATAAAGGGAGTGGCAAGAATAAGGAGAGAAAAATAATAATCAAAATGAGCAAACTAAAACCCCTCGAAGATCGGGATAAGCCCAAACCACGTTACCCTTGCCTTATGCGTGGTAGCTTGATCGATACGAAGGATTTTCCCTTGGCGATGCGGGGTTACTAAAGTTCCCTTCAAGGCAGCGAAACCCTCTACTACGGCGGTCTTGTCCCAACCCCTTCCGATCTCAACAAGCGGTTGATTGGTCATCCATGACCAATAGTCTACTTCTATGACATCATATATTTTGATGGTAATAGGTGATTCTGAAAATAATGTTGCACTCGACTAGAGCCAAAGACTATACTCAGGTCTAAGGAGAAGGTTGACGATCCACCTCCAACTTTGGTACAACCCTCTCCGTCGACTCCATCTACCAGCGGTCCTCTTCATCTTGAGCAGTGACCTTGATATGGACTACTATGACCACCTCTGAAAATTAGTTGAAATCGACTTTCAATCCTCATGCTCGTGCCACTCAGAACTACAACATTGTTTAATATCTGGCCCAAGAACCTTCAACGATGTTTTCCCTTGAAGTCTTTCAGTCTTGTCCTGTGCAACGGAGGGCTCTGTTGAAAACTATAGGTGGAATTGATCCTACATATACGAATTTAATAGTTTTTGACGGAGATCATATTCAAAGGTTACCCCCTTAACTAGCGTTTAAGATACAAGTTGTTTTCGCCGACAATAATATTTGGCCAAATTTGTTATAGTAGAGGGGGTGCCTCTACACGTGTAATGTATTTTGCTTGTTTGGAGAAATCCATTGGATCTCCTCCTTTAAATGAATCACATAATACTTTGAGAAGCATTCAATGGCTCTGGTTTTAAGCTTCTGAGTGTTCTTCCATGGTTCTTGTTACTCTAGAGGTGAGCAGGTCCAAGTTGGAAATTAGATTTTTTCGATGCTCCACGGATTATAATCTTCTACGCTGGTCGCCGTGGATAGATTCTATACTTGTTGTTGTCAATGTCCAACCACTTTTTAGGTGTAGTGCGATTTCCTACGTCAAGGAAAAGTGGTTATGTTTGATCAAATTGCCTTTTTTAATTCTGATACTTGTACTGGTAACGTGTCGTTTATAGATAAAACCCATGAATTCACGAGTATTGGTGTAGGCCTCTTAAAGAGACTCTTACGTTGTCATTTTCCCATTTCCACCGCAACGTTCCTCACGATGGAGTTTCTTGATTAATATGATCTCCATTTGGCCTCACTTGAGCTTTTCGATTGATAACCCCATTATGGATAGTCCCTAACCCAAAGTCCTTTTCGTTTCGGCGACGTTATCCCGTTAAGTCCGGTTGAGTCTGCTTATAATGCTATTCAATGCGGCAACACCTTCTACTATTTCTCTTGATGAGTTGTCTCCAGATACTCCGTGTTATCTTTCCCAACGACAAGATGATCATGTCCTTCATGGAGGACACCCCATGGGACAATGGACACCATTGTTCCATTCTCTTCATGGAACAACACACTTTAGAGAACTACCAACGGATTTAGGCTCAAATTCGGTACATTTGTTGTCATATCGATTGTTCCTGTATCTACACGTGATGTGTTTGCATAAGGGAACCTCGGTAATATTTCTCCCACGATTCCCATTCATATATCAGTTAAATTTGGGATAGTTGAAAATGTTCACATTGGAGCTTCATGTTCTCCGGATGAAATTATCACCTATACTACTGTTCAAGAATTTCGTGACATATTTGCATGCAGTTACAAAGAGATGCCGGGTATCAACCCTACTATTGTCGTGCATGAAATTAAAACATACCACGGAGCTAAACCGATTACGGCGGTACCTTCATCCGATCCATCCATTAAAGCCGGCGATATCAAAGTTTGAGGTTGAAAAACTTCTCAAGGTCGGTTTTATTTATCCGGTGGCTCGGCGGTGGTTTCCAACCACAATGCCGGTTGATAATAAAGGTGGTAGTATCCGCGTTTGTGTAGATTATAAGGATATCAATAAAGCTTGTCCAAAGGACAACTTTCCAACCCAACTTTAAAATTGACCGGATAAAATTACAGTTGTCTTAGGAAGTGAAATCTTTTCTCTCATGGATGGTTTCTGGGCTATAATCAAATTAACATGGCTCTTGAGGACCAACCTTAAGCTGCTTATTTGTCCTTGGGGTAATTTAACCTATAGGAAACTTCCCTTGGTCTTAAGAACGCGGGCACAATGTTTCAATGTGCTATGTCTTATGCGTTTCACGATATCAAACATATCGTTCAACCCTATTCGGACGATTTACCAGCTCATTCTTTATCTTGGGAGTCGATAACCCCACTCCCTTATCCAGCAATTTTGGATTGGATTTGCCGGTTCTATCACATTCGTTTAAATCCTCATAAATCTATTTTGCATAGAATCTAGCCGCCTTCTAGGTTTCATTGTTTTCGATCAAGGGATTTGGGTAGATCCTCTTAAGGTTGAAGTGATTCTTAATCCCTCCTCTTTCTTCACTAAGCCAGTTACAAAGTTTCGCGACTTTCTTCGTCATTTCAAATCCTAATTACGTCGAGGTTACTCGTGGTTTTACACATCTACTAAAGAAAAGTTCAGAGTTCGTTTGAGATTCTATTGCCAACAATTATTTTGAAGCTTTGAAACTATCCCTCACGAAAGCTCCACTTCTCTTCCCTCGATTATAGTTTATTATTGATTACTTTCTTTATATTGCTGCCTTGGAGTATACCATCGGCATGGTTCTTATTCAAGAGGATGATGCACACGAAAAAGAAACATGATGTTTATTGCCAGGTTGAAGTCTCACGTCGACTGAAATCCAGTATCAACATGTTGAAAAGCGGCTTTAGGTTTAGCGTTCAATCCTATTCAGCAGCTTTCGACATTATATCCTTTCAAAAAAAACTACGGTGATTTCTCGTTGCAACCCTATGAAACACATTTTGACTTGTCAATTGCTAGGGGAAAGTACTCAAATGGATTGTCATACTCCGGGAGTTTGACTTGGGTTGATATGCGTCTAAGAAATCCTTAGTTTTCGAATTGATATGTGATTTTTCTCACTCAAAACACGCCGGAGAAAATGTAGCGTTAGATTCATTGATGAATCTCTTTTCCTTATTAGTGCTGGCGATCTTTGGTATGGAGATATCATTATATATCTCAAGCCCGGACTTTTGACCTACTACGTCTATGTAGAACGACGTCGCATCCGTTATCAATCTAGTCAATACATTATTCTCGGGATACTCTTTACCATCGGGGAATTGACTCTATTTTTCGGCGTTGTCCACGGCGAGATTTGTGAAGCTTTGAATGGCCGCCATTCGAGCATGTGGTGGTCATATGTCACCGGTATACTACGCCGGAAGATCGCACATCTGCGGGATATTTTTGGCCTTCCTTGTTCGATGACTGCATTACTTCTTTGTTGAAGTGCCATGCGCGGACCACAATCAAAAATTGATTCACATCCACACTCCCCTTCACTGTGGTCTCGGTTGGTCCTTTTGCAAAATGAGGCATTGATTTCATGATATGTCACCCCCACTTTCGATTCGGAGGCATGGATTTACATCATTAACAGCTATTGATTACTTTACAAAAGATAGGTAGGCGATGCTAACGTTAGATATCTTTGGAAGACCGCAGCGTTGTTTCTTTTTTAACCATGTCATATCTCATTTTGGTGTTCCCTAAGCTATTATTCGCGATCACGGTAGTCGGTAGGAATTTATGATGTATGAACTTCACGGGAAGAGTTGGGTCTTCGTCATGATAACTCAACACCTATTATCCATGAAGCTAATGGCGGGTCGAAGCAATTAACAAAGTCCTTATAGCTATGCTTAGATGGATGATAGAATTCATAAAATAGCCCGACACACAATTTGTTTTCGACATTGTAGATAATGGACATCGTTAAATCGCTACGGTTTATGCCCTTTTGAGTTGGTTTATGGTGTGGAAGCTATTCTTTCGATAGAATGTGAGATACCTTCAGAGAAGCTAGCTATCAAGCTCTTACAATACCTCGAAGGAAGAGGAACCTCTATTGTATTTGATGCAATTAAACGAAACCCATCACAATTCCACCCTAGTCATAGAAACCTAAAAGAAACGCGTCAAAGCCCAATAAGACAAGCATGTCAAGCCACATGTTTTTTATGAGGGTGATATTGTTCTTCTGTATGAACATGATAGAGATGTCTTAGGAGCTGGGAAATTGAACCAATGTGGCATGGGCCATACATTGTTAAGTGTTGGAAGAATGGTATGAGCTGGTTGATTATGATGGTATACCTTTAGGTGAACCGGGGAATGGGTTGTACTTGAAGAAGTACTATGCATAAGTTATTTGTGCACAAGTACTTGTATTTTATGTATCCTCTTGTGTGTGTGTTACTTCAGTTTGTTTTGACGTTATCACGGTCTTCCCCTTACATGGCGTTGTGTTTGATTTCCAGGTGTCGGAGTTATTAAACACCTTATATTGGCTTCGTTGATGTTGCTAGCCATAGTACTCAAAACTTAGCTTCTTCCGGCTGCATGGGCAATCTATGCCACAACCAATGAACTTATATCTTTGCGAGGTGTATGCCTTGTATACAATAACAATATTGCAGAGTAAAGCGTCGTTATTGAATTATTGGTTGATGCTATCTGGCTCAGAATCCGTCATTTGGTTCTGGGGGAATTTCGACTTCGCCGGTTTGTGAAGGTACTACAACTAAGTAATGTATATTCTATTCGGAGCCCTCATGCATAATTAATTTAAATTCACCAGGGTTTATTCATCCACACCCTTGTCACACTCTCCTCAAGTTTCAAAAGTAAATACCATTTTTTATTTTATTTAAAATTCAATTTCCTCACATTCCCCAATGTGTTACTATTTTCACTCTTAGTTGTCCCTTTGTTTCTCAGATTCTCATTTAATGAGTGTGCTCTAACTAAATCTTAATTAGAGTTAGATTATGAGTCTTTTTCTAGTTATACTTTGTGTGGTGGCTTGTTTCAAGATTCTATTCATGTGTACTCATATTCTCTCAATATTTATTATTTATTCTATTTTTAAAAATTCACTTTATTAATTTCATGCACACACATGAATTTATCCAACCTTTTCATTTTATTCCCCTTTTCCCTAGAGTTGATTATATTCTCAAATATTTTAACTTATGTCATAATTCGACTCCCAGTCCTTTATTCAAATTTAGACTTAGACTTAGTCTTATACTTAGACTTATATTTTTGTTAAACTTTATAATTAATAATTTACTTGTTTGGTAGTACTTTATTCTAACAAGGTCTAATCACTACAATGTTTCTAGGCCACTTAGATTTATTGACTCAAGTTTTAATTACACGGTCCGCCCTTCAAGGCGTTACCTCCCCTTGCTCCAAGGTTCCTCTCCCTTAGACTCATTTTGGAAGTTTGTCCAACCCCATGGAGTCAAAACTTCCACACAGTGGAGCCTTGTAGCAGGAGACTACAAGGTTCTAAGAATAAGGACTACTTAGCAATTGCGGCGCCATTTACTCAAATCTTCATGGCCGTCTGTCTCCAATATTCCTTCATAACATACGATGGACCCTATCGAAATAGGTAATGGTTCATACCACCATTCAGACCATGGCGGAATTACCCTAGTAGGTTGTGACAATGACACTTCCACACCTTTCCCTCAGTAATACGGTTTGTGCATGGACCCTTTACTCTTTATGTGAGTCAGATTAACAAGCATCGTCAAGCATTCATCTAGTGAAAAAAATTCCAATAATCCATATACATAAATCATATTGTAATCAATCATTATATCACATGTGTGTGGAATAAAATACTCAATAAATACAATCACTTCCTTAAATCAATCCTAGGGGTCCAAGAGTTCATAGGTAACATCAACATCATAACCTATCATGTGTCATGCCTTCGAGCTTCATTGATAACATACGCCAATATATAACCATCAAAATAAAATAAGTCCACAACATACCATCATCATCATATATAATCGATAATCAAAACAAAATCTGTGTACCATAACGGATCCCACTTTCCACCATAAGTGTCCTCAAAGAAATGGAGTAATAAGGGCGGTAACCGGTGGAACTAGATGTTACATACAACCCTCTTTTTTTAAACTTACCCACCGAATTTGCCTGATATATAATGCAAGGTAGATGAATATGTCGGAACATCAATATACATATATAATCTATTAAACAAAATTGGGGAAATTGTTGATGCATCTCATATGTGTCCTCCCAAGTGGTCGGGACTATATTTGTCCCCATTGGACTATGACGATCAACTATTCGATGTTGTAGATTTCAAATGCGATGGTACATAATGAGGATTGGATTTGGCTGCCGCTATGAGGCGCCTCATCCAACACCACCACAAAGAACTCGTATCCAGTAACATGTGACGGATCCACTAATATAATAGGTAAAACGGATACATGAAGTACATCGTACATATGCCTCAAAGAAATAGGCAAGGATAATTAGATGAAATACATGGATGCTATTTTTCCCTGAAGCCTCGGTCTCACAAACCTAGGAGAGTTTAGGCTTCAAACTTGATCGAACTCTTGTGCGGTTTTACCTCAATAAAACTCTGTTTCCATAACTACGGCCAACGTGATGCACATCAACATAGATATTTTTTCGATCCTCCGCTTCTTTAACCTTTCATATTATTGATTTGATCTTTTCTTCCATTTATTGGATCACTTCTGTCCCACCAGGACCCTATCCCTCAAGTTGATCCAGAGCTCAGCGGCGTCCTGAGTGCAGCCAGTAAAAAGAAACTCAAATGGTGCCATCTGTCCGTACTTTGGTAAATTTTGTTGTATGAAAATTATACTAATGGAAAGAAGTCTTTCTAGCGTTTCTCTTGGTACATTACATAAATATGCAACATCTTCCAAAACTTGGTTCATTCTTTCTATTTGCTGGAATTACGTCTAGGTGATATGTTGTACCAAAGTTCATTTTTGTTTCCATGGCCGCTTGGAGGTGGTCCAAAATAGTCCTGTAAACAACAATCCTCGATCATATATGATTCTCTTAGGCACACCATGAAATCTCAAAATCCCACTGATAAAAAATCTAGCTATATATGGCACCTAATACATCATACAAAATGGAATAAAGTGTGCACTCTTAGATTAGGTTTCAAATACCGGAAAAATCAAATAAATTGTCTTCTTAAATGGGTGGAAGAATCCAACAATAAAATCCATCAACGACCCATTTCAATTTTAGAGACCAACGTGGTAAGTTGTAACAATCTGATCTGATGTCTATGCTCAACCTTCACTATGACATTATAGAAATCCTATGCAGTAACCCCAACTATGTGTGCTTTCATTCATTTCTAGCAGAATAAAGGCTTAAGGTCATACTTCCTCTTCATGCCTCCCAGATTATCCATGGCACATTTCTCTATGAGCTTCCCTCAAGATCAAACTTCTTAATTCATAGTTAGGTGGTACATAAATTACGTGGTTAAATATCAATAATCCATTGTTGTCTAAATAATATCCTTCAAACTCTTGGTATGTGTTATATTATTTGCATGAGTAATAGATGTCTTATGCCCTCGGCCGTGTCACATATTTCTTCATCGAGAAGAATGTGTCCATTTATGAGTGGTTTTCTGACACATGGTGGTTTTTTTTTGTCGATGGTTTCTATTTTCGATTAAGGAATAAGGGTTTTTGACCTAATCGAGGGTCATTGGGTTAGGGTTTTGGATATGGATTGGCTCCTATATATAGCTATGTGTATTGTAAAACAATGTATGTACAATGAATATATAGATTATGTTGGTTTTCTCAGGTTTGGGTTTCCATGGTAAAATCCTACGTGTAATTTTTTTGTATTTTCCATTGTATATTTTACATTTTTTACCCGAATATATGTTTGTAGTAAATATTATTTTAAAGGTTAAAATATACATTTATGTGGTTGTAAAAATCATGTTGGATGTCTATGCTCAACCCCACTTCGACATTATATAAATCTAGCCACGTAACTAGCTATGTCCACTTTCATTCATTTCTAGAAGAATAATGGCTTAAGGTCATACTTCACCTTCGTGACTCCCATATTTAAGCAATACACTCCTCTATGCACTTCACTCAATATCGAACTTCTTAATTCATCATTAGATGGTGCTTGACATCCCAAAAATAAATTATTTTCAAAGTTGGAAATTTCTTAGAGTATTTTCCATTTTATTGAACTTAGTGGAATTTTTTTTTTCCATTTATGGTAATTACGAATTTCAAATTTAGATAATTGTAATTAATGATTATGATTGTTGGGAAGAGATCTGATTTTACCAGCTAACTGCCGACTATGAAACTTGTATGAAACAAAATATTTTATAATTAATTGTTGGAGTCAAATGGAACAATCATGTTGAAAATCAATGACCATGACTCCATGAATTAAGGAAAATATTGAACTACCTCAGAGCATTATTTTACAAGTGGAAAATCAAAATTTGGCCATTGGCATTGAGAAAATTAGGAGTTTGAAAGCTGTGAAATTCCAAAGGGAAAAGACCTAGGCAAAAGATTGTGGATATATGGCGTATGTGATGAGACCATGACACTGCCTGGTATGTCAGGGGAAATTATTGATCTCTTGTTATAGACACTAATTTTTGAGTGAGGCAAGAATAATTTTATGATATTAAAGGAATATTGCTGAGGTAGAGTTCTGGGTTTTCCCTCATGGATTCATGATCAATATAGGGCTAAGAATTGAATGGAACAAGTGACTTTGGTTGTTGTTCTATAGTTGGGAGGATCATGGTTGTTCTCTTTGTCTTTCAACGAACTAGTTCACATATGTTATCCTATCCCTCCTCTGGTTGAATGATATATATATAGTTAAATAGCTGATAGCATGCATTTATTAATTTTGAATAGAAGTAATACTAAGGACGAAAGATCGAATTGAATGCCATTGAACTTAAGAACTGAAAAAATGCCTCTAAACTAGTTCTGAATGGATTATCTATGTTATGTCTTATTGCTGAGTAAATGTTAATTTTCCGTAGGTATTCTAATTCAAAGAATATGCCTAGTCAAGCTTCTGTAAGTATGGTTATGCGAGTTAGATTACTGTTGTAATGAGATAAAACTGTAGGTGAAAAACCTCACAACTTAAGTGTATTCTAAAACTTCAAAATTATCTATGTAGAATTAGAGCAGATTATATATATATATATATGCTTACATTCCTGTAGGTAAATGTATGCACAAAGAGACATCAATAATTAATTGATATTTTCTTTGATGTACATGCTAAATCGAAAATAAGGGGAAACTCCATGTAATATGCAGGAATGAGAAAATATACATTGGTATCTTTATGCAAGGAAAATCTGAGTCCATAGGTAATAAAAAAATATCAAATTGAGGTAAGACAATATTGAATACTCATATAGAATAATAGATATCTATATGATACAAATATATAAACGTATATGTCTGTACAATGATTTGACATTCTAGTTTTCCTTTCACTTGAGATTCAATTTACAAAAAAATGTAGACCTTAGAGGTATATAGGTTTAATTCCATAAGGTGTTGTGGTATGTAAGTTCAGAATGTATAGACAATAGATACTGAAATGCAATATAAGAAGACAGTCTAACTAAGCTTTAGTAGAATTTTTCTGGAACACATAATGACAGAAAAATGAATAGTATGAAAAAATGAAATAAGATCCAAGGAAAGTATCAAGTCTAAATAACACATACAAGAAGATGTGGGGACATTTGTTACATGAGTCTCTCTTTTCAAAAATAGTATAGGTACAGTCCACTTTAAAGAATATTAAGTATAGGAAGAAGCCAGTTCTTGTAGTCCCAAATGAAATTAGGCTAGGAATCACTAACCTGCTTGGTTGTCAATGTCTGTAGATGTTTATTGAGTTATTAAGTGCATACAAGATTCATTCGACACATGAAGATCATCATACATTCAAGATATACAAGCAAAGATCGACCCTTTTATTATAAATGTGGGATCAGCCACAATGAATGGCCAATAAACCTAGGATGAGAATTGTTACAAAACAATAGATATGAGCTGCTACAAAATTCTCCCTTATACAAAGCCTCTAAGGTTGGATAAGTAATGAATACCAGTATCAAGTAGATTTGAATGTCAAACCTTCCAACTAGAGAGTACCACGCTCCAAGTGAGGCCCAGTGCTCTCTTAATTAGAAGCCACGATGGAAGATGATATACTCCAATTTAAGGCTGACTTCGGTCCGATAATGGGTGAGAATTGTGGGATCCTCGTCCTAGTCTCGGAATTATTAGCGTCCAAGGAAAAACTCTCCAACTGCAGAATATTCTAAGAGAATTGCACCCTCCTAAATATCTAAATCGAACCCTCCTCAATGATATGGCGCGCCCTTGCTGGAAACACTCCCTCAAAGTGTGACCCTTGTTATCCATAGAATTTAGTGCGTCCTTAATGTATTGATTATGGTGTATTTCAGGCTCTTCAGTAGATGTAATGATTATGGTGAACTCAGGCTCTTCATTAGAACTTTATCCTGAGAAAAGTTACCTTTATCTCTTTTCAGAAACCACAGTTTTGAGGAAGGTTCGCAGGCTGTCAATACATTTGCCTGCGAGAATGCATGATTCTCGCAGGCTGCCTTGAGCTAGGGTGCGAGAGGTTCGCACTGTACCTAACTGTTAGGGTGTGAACAACTTCTAAAGAAAGGAAAAAGAAAGATTCTCGAACCTTCTAGAAGGGAGTCTTCTAGAAGGATGAGATGGCATTCGAATGGTTATCTAAATACTGGCTTTCCTGATATTTTGGGATCATTCCTATCCAAGTAACTAATATATTCTCTCTTATATATTGAGGGGAATGCTCATGGAAAAGTTTAGCAACAAACTAGCAAGAGATTTATCGGAGAATTAGTGGAAGATTGTATGAAGGACTGATGCTACAACAGCTAGAGACACCAACAAGGTTATCAAAAGTGGTTGATCTTCTTCATGCATGAGAAAGTGTGTGTGTCAGAGCTAGGAGCCATCGAAAGGAGGTTTGCAACATCAAGGCTCAGGTTGTAAGTCTTACTTTCTATCAATTTAATACA
>SNQJ01S0061976.1:16609-38116 GCA_010110895.2 Picea sitchensis | reverse complement strand
GGAAATTGAATTTTTAAATAAAATAAAAATGGTATTTACTTTTGAAACTTGAGGAGAGTGTGACAAGTGTGTGGATGAATAAACCTAATTAAATTAATTATGCATGAGGACATGTGTCATTGGGGATTTTTCTAAAAAAAAAATTAGGTAGAAGGGAAATGGATCTCACTTATTCTTAGTAATGTTATGTTGCCAAAATCAATAAGTTGAAATTCTCATGGTTGTTGTAGATTTAAATGTATTGATTTGTAAACTGTCATCAAGGTCGTTGTCGATGGAGAGTAGCTCTGAAATTTAATTGACTTAAACCACTTTCAAATTATTGAAAAGAGAAACTGTTAAAGGAAAATGTGGATGGTCTCTGTGTATATAAACTACAGTCCGAACTCAGAACTTCATTGGATTTCTTGTAAAATTTGATTGCAAACTCAGATCAAATAATTCATGTGTCATTGTAATACAGTTTGCAAGCCTGAGTTTAACATTGCTTTTTGTTTTAAAATCCTTCCAAATCCAGACTTGGATTCACAATGCAATTGATTAATTGTTACGAATATCGTTGTTTTTAGTTTCTTGCTAAAATGCCAATTTTGGGGCAACTGTCGAATTATATGCGTGTTAACTGGAAGTTCTGCACTGTAAGTATTTACATTGTTGAAGGTCGAATTATATTTATCCATGGTTTCCGCAAAAGAATTGACCCAGTGCCTTCATGTGCTAGTCGTTGTAAAAACTTTCCGTCATTATTGATTCTAATTGCTTACGATCGTCGTTTTTTAGTTGCTTCCTGGATGTCTAATATTTGAACTCTGTGGTATTAATTACAATTCGATTGTGAATTTTTATGTGTGTTGTAGTTAAAAATTATATCTAGAGGTTGGAAATTAATGAATGTGTAACTCATAGTTTCCGCAGATTCAATTCTCTTAAACCTCAGACTAGTTGAAGCAACATGCACCACTTGAAATGGACCTTGAATATCTCTACGCATGCATTCAACTTGAATTAATCTGCTTCTTAAGAGTATTTCGAATAAGCATGGATATAAGGTTTTGATGAATGGATATCATTCCATCGTTTTAAAAATGATAAAACATCAATATCATAGTTTTAAAAATGATAAAACATCAATATCATAGACATGATTTTAACATAAATATTATACCCACCATATCGTTAATACTCAACATTGTTAATGAAAACATTTAGCTTAGGTGCCGAATGGGTACTTAGAAATTAACATTTTAAATGATAATATCGTCTACCAATTTTTTTTAGACATGTCCTAGTGTTAACCACAGTTTTATTTAAATGCTTGAATGATTGATATTATAATTACTTATCACTTAATTAAAATAAAATAAGGGAATTTGAAAGTATTAATACCTTAATAATACGAAGACTATTTGAATCCAAACTTCTTTCCACAATTATAATAGTATGTGAAAGATAATTAAATAGTAATTTCTAATGAATTATTATTTTATAATTACTTATCACATAATTAAAATAAGGGGATTGGAAAGTGTTAATACCTTAACAATACGAAGCCTACTTGAAGCCAAACTTCTTTGCACAATTATAATAGTATGTGAAAGATAATTAAATAGTAATTTCTAATGAATTATTATTTTATGAACGAGTTTTAAAATAACTAATAGAAGAGAGGGAAATGAATTTAGAGACGTAGTTGGTAGTCATATTTCCTTATTAGTCCTTGTCATAGGAAAAAAGGGACTATAGCAATCGATAAATTTTTGACCTGGTATTAAATTGTGCATTGACCACAAATATTTGCATATTATCTATTGTTGGAACAAGGGAAGTGAAAACATCGATTTTTATTTAATAGAAAGTACCATGTTTGTCAAGATCTGATTGGACAACGGATTTGAGGTATTATTGTCGGCTTTGCTATTCCCAATGTTATATTTGTTGGCATATCCAAAGTATTTGAATCATATGGTATTTTCGAATCATATATTTTATTATGCATTGGTCGAAGGTGGATTTATGCTAGCATTAGTTCAAATGTTTCCTTAAGCATTTTCTACTAGCTTGAATACATTGTCTACCATATTAGTATGTCTAATTTTTTCTTTATTGTTGCGTGCTTCGAGAGAAGAGGCTTGCCACGATGCATTTTTTCTTAAATGTTTGTACAAGGCTAGGCCCTTAGATGATCCTGACAGTATTAAGTGTTTACCTAATAGGTCTGGCAATCTTAAATGTTTATTGTTCAAATGCGTTGGAATACAGTTTCACTCCATTTTTTTTATGGTAGTCAGACATCTTCTGTCGATTTTTATGTAATAAAAAGTATCATGTTTGTCAAGATGTGATTGGACAACAGATTGGAGGTATTTTTTCCAGCTTCTCTATTCCCAATGTTATATATGTTGGCATATCCAAAGTATTTCATCGTATATGGTCTTTTAGAATCATATATTTTCTTATGCAATGGTCGAAGGTGGATTAATGCTAGCATTAGTTCAAATGTTTCCTTAGCAATTTATGCTAGCTAAAATGCATTGTATACCATATTAGTATGTGTAATTTTTGTTTTATTGTTGCGCACTTCGAGAGAATATTCCTTCCACGTTGCATTTTTTTTCTTAAATGTTTGTACAGGGCTAGGCCCTTAGGCAGCCCTGAAGTGTTTACCTAACAGGTTAAATGTTTATTGTGCAAATGCGTTGGGATACAGTTTCATTCCATATTTTTATGATCGACATCGTTGCTTCAGTGGTCGATGCTTGTTCGCTGCTTGGTTCCATGATTGTTGCTCCTGTTTGATTCAACTTTGCAAAGTTGAGGTCCTGCAGTTGAATCGAATTTGCAAGTTGTTTGACCTGTTATTGTGGTTTCCAGTTTTTGGGGCTGACCTCTTGTCATCCCTCGTTGATGGGTAAGTTTCCTTGTTGTTGTTTCTCAATGGTAGGGGTCCCTGCCTCCAAATTCTATTGCAGACCATCTTTGTTTGTGCTCTTAATTTATGTTCCTGGAAACCATGTGTCTTCATATGCTGGCTGCGACGTTCATAGCTATTTGGAAAATTGCAATGCAAAGGGGTTCTTTCATAGCTATTTGGAGAATTGCAATGCAAAGGGGTTCTTGAAAAGTAGTTCGAAGCTATTAGAAGAGGGAACCATTAGGCAGGGTGTAGACGCAGAAACGTTTGACAGTCGAAAAACTACTTCCACCTTTTAGTCTTTCTCATTGAAAATTTATTGTGTTATTTATTTACATTGTTTCATTTATTTGGTACCCAGTTTCAAGCTTGTATTTTTCCTATTTTTCTTTTTAAATGGTTATTAATTTGTTTCCCTTTTCTCTCTTTCGCATTGAAAGTAGCATCTAACAAACAAATTCAAATCGTGAGTTGAAAGATGGAATATAATATGTTGAGTCGTATGAAATACATACACACTCCATTATACATGGCAAACATTGACGTGGCTTTGCATAGCAATGGTGTCTTTAGATTCGATGCATTCTCGTATACCTAGTTGCCTTTTTTATACATTCTAGGTTCTACTACATTTCCTAAGATTCGCTGATGGAGCCGCGGTAATGGATTGATATTGTGATTATTTCGTCTTATTTAAAAACTCTGTCAACGCAGGCATTGAACTCCCTACTACTAACTAGAATATGATTTTCTTCTGTATTTGCATGGAATACATGATGTCGGTATGTATTTTTTCAAAGATGTGGTTCTCTGCATATTCAATTCTTCCTACATCACATGAGAGGGGACTTTGGGGAGACACATTTTGAATATGGTGGTTGTCTAACTGGATCAATATATCGGTTGGAATATGGTCATTGACAAGAAAAAAAAGATATCTACTATTCAAAAAAGATGCCTTTGACAATCCATATTGCATATTGTTCCATGATGCCAATGTTGTCACTGGTCATTATGAACCACTCCTGTATAGACAAATGTCCATATGCAATGTTGAAGTACCTCATATTTACTTGTCCCTCTTTTGCAAAGACCTTGAATTGCAGTGGGAACAGATTATGCATCACATAGATTTCCATGGTTTACAACTAGCAACAAATGTTGTGTCTAACTATGGAGATAGTCTGTTTAATGCAATTTGATGTTTGGTAGCAGGGGATTTTGATGTGCAGTCGCTGCGGCTTTCCACCATGGAGTCCTTTTGCAATGCAATTGTAGGCGGCAACCAACAGGCTTTTAGGGACCATAAATATTTCCATATTTTCTATTGTTGGAACCAAGGAACTGAAAAACATCGATTTTTATATTAAAAAATGTACCATATTTGTCATGATCTGATTGGACAAGGGATTGGAGGTCTTATTCCCGTATTTTCTATTCCCAATGTTATATATGTTGGCATATCCAAAGTATTTGATCGTATATGGTCTTTATGAATCATATATTTTGTTATGCATTCGTCGAAGGTAGAATAATGCTAGCATTAATCTGAATGTTTGGTTTAGCATTTTATGCTAGGTAAATCTATGGCAATGTTTAATATGGTGGCATATCCAAAGTTTGTCCTTCTAATACATTCTTTGGTGTTTTAACTATTGTTACAAAAAAATATAATAATTTTTTGGGGATAGGTCAGAGATCTGCCCCATTGCATTTTTTTGTTACATGTTTAGAGAGAATTTCTGACAGACTTAAATGTTTGCCTAACAGGATTGGTAGCATTGAATGCTTACTTAACACGCTTGTTACATTACATATTTTTTTCCCTTTTTCAAATTGATATGTTTCACCAGCATTGTTGGTTTACTAGTTCATGCTTGTTTTTTTCATCTCCACTGATTTCTTATTTGCATGTTGTTGTTGTTCTTTCTTGCATGTTCGTGTTCTTGCAGTTTGCACATTTGGGTTTCTACAATAGTGATTGGAATTGTGTCGGCCTCAAACTATATTTCATAGCTAGCGATGCTTTTTCCATGGATTATGTGTTTCTATGGTTTCATAGTTATGAGAGTAGGTTTTGCTGTGTGAGCGATACAGTTTTTCTCTTCCTTTCGTTTTTCTCTTGTAAAGTGTTTTTCTGGCTCAGTTTTGCAAGTTCACGATTTTCTGGGTTCAGAAAATTTAAAATGATTTGTCGTTCCCCTCCATCCCCGCTACCTTCTGCCCTTCCCAATAGACATTTATTATGATTTCAAAAGTCAGAACCGACCAGACAAGTGCGAAAAAATGGGCTTTAATAACTAGAAAGGTCGAGGACATCTCTCATTAAAATGAATAAACAGGCGAATATTATTGGATCTGGTAATTTCTTTTGCCTCAATTTTGAGTTTGTATTTTTTCTTTTTTTCCCTGTTTGCGGTCTTTTAGTTTTCTTAAAAGTTTCAACATAGTCCACGAACGTGTTTCCCACAGAGGCCTTCACGTCGTGTCCATATTGTGCATATCTTAGATGTGAGATTTGAGAATCTGCTCGGATATGGGAATTTTAATACATGCTAATAGTCACTATTCAGCGTACATATTCAGAAACGTTGGCATTAATAAGATAAAATATCGAGAACACCTGTCATTAGAACGAATTAACACAAAATATACGGAAGATCATACAATGTTGCTTTTAAATACTTATTGCCATTTCATTAAAGAGTTGTGCTTTAGGGTGCCTTTGTTCTAATGTTCCTAGTCATGGACATGTAAGAGAACTTAGAGATGCAATTGAGGCCCAGATTAAAGAAGAGAGACTAGTTTTATGTGACATGATTTTTGAGTAAAAAAAAAACTCTGTTATAGAAGAGAAATTTAGAGAGGAGGAAAAAAAATAACAAGTATGTTTTGGTTGGTGTTATCCCTGTGTTCGATGCTTTGGTTAGTTGAAAAGGTTCCCTAGATATTTGTTTGTTGAACTTCTCTGTTTTCTTGCTGGGAATTATAATGGATTTTCGGGTCATGTGAAAAATAGTTCTTCGTTGAAGTATATAGATTCTTCCAACAACACAGATTTGGCAAGTGTATCGAATTCTACAGATCCCACAAGATTTTTTCTTCCTCGGGGGTGACACATTTACAGTGGCTTACAGAATGGCCCCTCATGTTCGTAAATGACGCGAAATATTATTCCACTTGTGAATGCACCCAGAGATGGGTAACAAAAACTATATGGGTGGATAAAACGACATATTATCACTACAAAATTTTCTCATGCGATCTGCAACATTTGATACACTTTCCAGACCTGTGGTGATGATGCACTTGGTAGATTTGTGCTGCCCGGAGAAGTTATGCACCTCAACACATTTGCATTTTTTTAGCTGGGTTGGAAGTTTCTTCTAATTTACTCTAATAAAGGAAAGAATTTAAACATACAAATCTTCAGGCAGACTTTTCAACCAAACAGATGATTGAATACAGGGAGAATACCGGTCACACCATACTTGAATTTGTTTCCCCTGCCATAGCTATGGTGACATAAAATGACTTCCTCCACGTTGAAATTGGCCTAAATTTCATTTCTAAGTTGTATCAGATGTCAAGGGTCAGGAACATTGCAAGGAAAGCACCTTGAACCCCATGTTTTCAACGACAGAGGAAAATTACTACTTGACAAAGAATGGAATGTTGAATAACCAATGATTGCAAGGACATATCTGGAAGAGAAAAGGTGTTAAAAAAATTGGGATAGATGTAGTTGGCAGCAATGATTAAGTAGAAAACTTGAAATTGATATTGAACTCATTTTTTACGAATAAAGGGTCTGGACGTCAAGAGAACTGTGAAGAAGCTTCATCAATGTACATATTTTTTATTGGTCGACGACAGGAGAAATCTCAATCATTGTGGAAAATAGCCTCAACTGTATTTTGTAACCCATCTTATTTGGATATAGAATAATTTCGCTTTATTTTTTAATAGTATTTTCCAATCTATGGTATTTGTTTTAATTTTATTTTGTGCCTTCTTCCCCTGTGTTGTTAAACATGAATGACAAGCTTTTCTTTCTACTGCCCACTACTTCAATTTAAATAAAGACTGCTCTATTCGTTGCTTACATTTTACATTTAAGAATAATTTTTCATAAGCCATACTTATGTGGCTCCAATCCTATATTTAAAGAAATAAATTGGATCTGTCATGTTTCCATTCTTTGGGTCTTGTAAATAGAATGAATTAATGAGTTACAAGAAGGCATCTTCTTCTATTCAATAATATATGTGCATATATACTAATATCAATACTATTGGAATAAATACAAAAACTTCCTCTTATGCAAAGCTTAAGCAATTATGTTTGTGCAGCCAAAGAGCTTCGATGCTCTGCAATTTATGCTTTAACTACTGATAACTCACTAGGTGTTCAAAAATCTTGGCATTAATAAAGGGACGGCTGAAGCTTTCTTAATTACTTAAATCACACCAAATTTTCATTACATTTAATTCAATTTAGATATTGATGTTTATGGAGAGTCGACGTTTGCTCATGCCATTGCAATAAATACAAGATGAATAGATGATAAGGAGATTATCTCGTTGAAACCTCAATGCAAATTCATGCTTCTTGTTGCACTATGTACATGTTACAGTCAAAATTTTCATGGTTTGAACGAAGTTTGCGAACCGAAGAGCATCCTGCAAATTGGGAGATCATTTTCATTTGAAACAAAAACAATCGATTAATATATATTAGTATGAATACTATTGAGATAAATATGAAAACTTTCTCAATTAATACATATTAGTATGAATACTATTGAAATAGATATCAAACCTTTCTCTTGACCAATACTTAGGCTGTTATCTCTCCATCGGGCCCCGGGTTCGTAGTACCCACCAATATGTGCCATGTTCCATCATATACATCTTGCAGCCAAAGAACTTCAGTGATCTGTAGTTTATGATTTTACTAGTGAGAACCCAGCAGGGGTTCGAAAACATTGCCATTAATAAACAAACAAACAAAAAAAAGGTTTTTCGACTGTCAGATACTTATCCCTTTTTCCCTTTTCCTTCTCCCGTTCATTATGGATTTCTGGTTTTATACTTAGTTGTCTTTGTATGATGGGCGCTTGTAGGGTTCGTGGGCTAGCATATCTTCATTTCTATTTGTATATTCACATGACGAATCCAACCAACCGTTGTTCCTTTGCACACCTAGGCAATTTTATGGTCGTGGTTGCCAGGTTGGCGCATACGAACTGGCCTTTTCTTCTTCCCACTGGTTATCGCTTTCTGGATATATACCTAGTCGCCTTTCTATGGTATCTGGTTCGAGAGTTGGTGGGATGAAATGTCTTCATCTCCATCCATATCCTCAAAAGACGGATCTAGATGACCGTTGTTCCTTTCCATACTTAGGCAATTTTATGGCTGCCGCTGTGGGATTGGTGCTTACTAACCCGACTCTTTATCGTTCCGTTATATACATCTTGCACTCAAAACATATGTGATCTACAATTCCACCGTGGGTTCCTCATATACATTGACTTTGTTCAAAGTATATGTTGCTTCTTTCCATCCCCAGCAACTTCGCGTCCTTTCGTGCTATACATCATCCACTCAAAATTTGCGTGATCTACAATAACATTGTGGACTCCTCCATCCTTTTTCCCTTTTTTTCTTCCCGTGTATTATGGGACTATAAAGTATGGACATGATATTTTATTGAGCATGTACGGATTGCGCATTCCATACTTAGCCACATTTTGGATCGCGGGTTCTCGGGCGGGCGGGCTCAAAATTGGGCCTCCATTGTTCCATGCCCTGCAAATAGCACCAATAATTCCACGAACATTTCATTTCTATTGTTCCATGTCATCCAAATAGCGCTCCCAGTTCCGCGATATACAAATTGACACACAATGTCCAGGGCTGGCGGGGTGGAGATTTCCATTGTTTATGTATGGCAATCCCTGTTAAGAATCTAACAGTATATAATTTTTTTTTTTCAATACTGAATTAGCTCTCAATGGTGACAACTGGACAAAGAGATACAAAACAGTTGGCATCACACCCTCCTCAATATACAAATTCACTACCGGATTCCCACATCGTCCGCTCTTCCTTGTTACAGATTATGCATTCAAATATTTGGAGCGATACAATTGGAACCTCGGGGCCTGGCATCTTCTTTGGAGACTTTGTTAGCATGTTTTTCATCCTTTTGTTTCCGGTTTCCCGAAATGTCCAACTTTTGGATATTATTTCGAGTTGGCATGAAGCTTCGTTCTACAACGATTCACAAATGTTTCAAAATATCTGTCGTTGCCTTCCATCTTCACTAACTTCTTCTCGTTCCTAATATAGATTGGTTGTGCTCTTACTAGTGGTAAATGACAAAAATGGTACAAAACAGTTGGCATCCGATCCTTCGCAATATAGAAATTGACTACCAGGTTCACATCTTCTACTCAAAATTTTCGTGATCTGCAATTTCATCGCGGACTCCTTAGTCCTTTTTATCTTTTCTTCTTTTCGTGTATTATGGCTCTCTAGTTATATACTTAGTCGCCTTTCTATCATCACGGGTTTGAGTGTTGGCAGCCTGTCATATCTTTATGTCCATCTATATAATGACACCACGAAACCAACCGACCGCTATTGCTTTCCATACCTAGCCAATTTTACGACCGCGGTTGTCGAGTTGGAGGTTTCGAAATCTGCCTCATGCTCTAAGAAAAGCCTTTGTTTTAAAGAAAACTAATTCGAGAATGGTATTTTTTTTGTGCTTTTCTCCACGAACCCATGTAACAGACGTTGTTACTATTCTATTGTATGCTTTTAAATGTTCATGTAATTTCCAAAGAAATGTCTGCAACTCCTCTTGTCAATTTGTATATCTATAGTCCGCAACTATGCTTGTCAATTTGTATATCACAGAACTGTGGGTGATATTTGTAGGGCACGAAGCATCAGATGCCCAATTTTGAACTTTCCAGCCAAAGAACCTGCGATCCAAAACACAAATTGACTACCGGGTTCACATCTTGTACTCAAAATTTCCATGACCTACAATTCCACCGTGGACTCCTTAGTCCTTTTGCCCTTTTCTTCTTCCCATGTATTATGCTTCTCTGGTTATATACTTAGTCTCATTTCTATCATCGTGGGGTTGAGCGTTTGCGGGTTGACATATCTTTATCTCCATCTATATAATGACATGACAAATCCGACCAACCGATGTTGGTTTCCATACCCAATTTTACGATCGCAGTTGTTGGGTTGGTGGTTTTGAACTCTGCTTATAGTTCCATGATGTACATCTTGCAATCAAAGCTTCTGTGATCTACAATTCTACTGCGGACTTGAATTCACAAGCTTCACTTTACCACAGTTCACAAATGTTTCTAGTATCTGTGGATTTCTTCCATCCCAACTAACTTCTTGTCCTTCCTAACATACATTAGTTGTGCTCTTACTAGTGACTCTTTCTAGTGGAAACTGCAAATACTGATACGAAACAGTTCGCATCCAACCCTCCGCAATATAAAAATTCAATACCGGTTTTCGACATCATCCCCTCTTTCATGTTACAAATTATGCATTCAAATATTCTGAACGATATAATTTGACCGTCGGGGCCTCACATCTTCTGGGGAGACCTTCTGACCCTTTTTTGGATTCTCCTGACAGGTTCACGAAATCTCCATTTCTTAGTCACTGTTTCGGTTTGGCACATTCAAACTCCACTATTTCTTGTTTCATGATATACATATTGCACTCAAAATTTCCGTGATTTACAATTCCATCGTGGACTCCTTGGTCCTTTTCCCCTTGTCTTATTTCCTTGTATTATCGCTTTCTCGTTATATACTTAGTCTCCTTTCTATGGTCACGGGTTCCAGTGTTGGCAGGTTGACATATCTTTATCTCCATCTATGGCCATACTCAGCCAATTTTATGGCCACAGTTGTCGGCTTGGCGGTTTTGAACTCTTCTTCTTCTTGCATCGTGTACATCTTGCACTTAAAACTTTCGTGATCTACAATTCTAGTGCGGACTCGTCAAACTCGCAAGCTTCACTCTTCCACGGCTCACAAATGTTTCAAAGTATCTCTCATTGCCTTCCAACCATACTAGCTTCCTATCCTTCCTGATATACATTAGTTATGCTCCTACTAGTCATATACAAATTGCCCTCTAGACTGTACTACCGTACCCTCTTCATTGTTAGCCATATTGCACTCAAAAAGTTCTGAAACATAGAATTTGGCTCTCGTGCCCTCACCTTCAATGGTTCTACCTTGTAACCATATTTGGAAGTTGTTGTTTTTCCCGTGCCTATGACCTTTGTACTTTCTTACTACGTAATTAGAAACATTTCATGCTAACAGTTGACCATGCAGGAACCGTCAACATTGTCATTAATGCGCAAAATGCTCGAGGAGATCTCCAATTATTATGCATTAAACCAAGATGTGCGGAGAGTTATTTTGTCCCTTCCGATTGTTCATCTCGAGCACGCGTCATTGTGTTGGCCAGCTCAAGAAATATACAATGCTTAATCACTCATTACAATATCTGTGATGTTCGCATTTATATGTATGTGATTACTAGTGTTCAATGTTAACAATGCATCATGCAACAACTGTTGAAATTGTCATTGATAAACAAAAATATCAAGGACATCTCCCATTCACACGCTTTGGACCGAGATTTGTGCATGATTATATTATCCCTTCCAACTTTTCATTCCATCCATCGTCTGGAGAAAACAAACATTCTTGTATACTTATGGCAGTAGGTTGGCAACAGTTTTGTGGAGATACAGTAAATATCTTCAGACATCAGGACCAGAACTTCCAGTGGTCCAGGGCATACTTGTACTATTCATCCCATTCTGCCCAGAACAAAGTTATTTGGATGTTTGGGGTTGCTTGTGCAGGATGCGTCCTTGAGGCTTTTGATTGTAAGGAGGTGGTCTCTTAGTGCACCAAAATATATATTCCAGGCCAAAGAATTATTCCACTACACGACCATTCTTCTGTTTCTTTGACACCTCATGCCTTCCGCGAGATGTTAAAATTGTCAAAGCCAACATTGGCGTTCATAGGACAAGACTGCAAGCAGTTTCTAGAAGAATATGATAACAAGTTGGACATATTAGCAGAATTCCTCGAAGACCCGACAACAATTCTTGAAGATATCACAAGGTTGCAGGTAAGTTCCTTTAGAAATCAATTCTAGGAAATTGCTTGGTTGTTTACAAGAATAATGGGACAGGCATCAACGATAAGAATTTCCCATATAATTATTTATAATTTTTATTTCACATTCAAGGAACAATACATTTTCGATTGGGGGAAGCTAATTTCCATTGAGATTTGTTCCTAGTTGTCATGATTCAAAGAATCAAATAAATTGTATATGTCATCCTACTTTATTTTCGCAATAGTGCATTGCTACCTGTTTCCAAAACTTTCTATTTTCAGTAAGATAAACTATGGATTCGACACAGTAACATTCTGGTATGAGGCCCTATGGAGGCACAAGGCCTCCCATTGTTTTTATGAAGTTTTTAATGGCTTTGTCTCAATTTTCAAAGATTTATTGTTAGGAAAGGATGCTTCGCGGATGTTTGGTCAGGTAACCAAGTTTTTGAACAGGAAGGGCACACTTGAAGAAAAGGAAAATCATAGTGTCCTCATGGTCTTTGGCTCTAAGGAAAATCCACTTTCCTTCCATACCACATCATGGACAAGATGTTTGTTGCAGAAATAGCAAGACAATACAACGACTGGTTGCATTTTTTCCATGACAAGAAAAAAAGACAATTCATTCCTCTGCCCTAGAAAGTTGGAGACTTCGTGTGCAGAAACATGGACAAGATTGACGAGTTTTCCACCCATTTCAAGAAATTGAACCTAACATATGCTGAAAGGATAAAAGGGTTCGACCCTAATGGGATATTTCAAGAACATTTACTGAAAGTTGGCTTTAATGGCTCTTTTATCCATAGACACTTGATCCAAGATAGGGACAGTGTGGACAACAATCCTGCTTCTGCCAATTACGATGCAGAGACATTGCAAAGTGCGATTGAATTGTACAAACAACATGGAAAAGTATCCGGCGAGAAAAGTACCCAATCCCCCGCTAGCACTCCCAAGAGCATGACATCATGGAGCATCGCTTCGATGAACCACCCTAGTAAGAAAGAAACCCAGAAATATTCTAACGGAGGAGGAGATATGAACCCTACTCGCATAAAAATTGATAGTTCTCACAAACTTCCAGTGACGAAGAAGAGAAAAAACAATGCAGGCCAGAAGGAGGAACCCGGAATTGAAAATGAATAGCTGCAACTTGAAATTGAAACTGATCACATGCAAAAAATAGGGTCGTCCGTGGTGGAAATATCTAAGACTGAAATTTTTTACGAAGATGAATCTTTTGTATTCCAGAGCACTGTTTTTGACAACCAATCTAAAAGTATGGTCATTGAAAAGAGAGATGTAACAAAAAGGAAAGGAAAATCTCACATAGAGATTAAATTTAGGAAAATGTGGCCATCCCAAATCTCCTCATTTCACCAAGTAACCGATGAAATTCTTCGTGATTTCATTGGAGGAATTGAGATGGAAAATGTCAATCTGAAAGACCGCCTCAACAAATTGGAGTAGGCTTTCATTGCAACTCTAGAATTTTCCAGTCCTTTGGAAAAAATCATGCATACTAGAACTACAGGTAGGATGAAAGTATCCTCTACCCTCCTTGCATGCTCTAGAGCCCTTCTAGAGAATAACATCAACAAAAGAATGCAGCTAGTTACTTAAGCCTGGGAAACATCGCAAAATTTAGTTTCCTTCGAAAAGAAGGAAAATGGTTTCTTGGAACATTTGGAGGCGAATTTAAAAAAATGACCATCATTTCTGTGAATAGGTGCTAACCCATTTTTCCAACTATGTCGTCAACACATCAGAACTAAAAATAAGACAAGAGAAACTCCCCTTGTCAAAGTGGGCCAAAAAAGTAAAAGCATGCTAGCAAAAGAAAATGAACAATCTCGAGCTCATTGTCAAATCATGTACACAACTCATATTAGAAAAGGAAAATTTATTCACAAGCCTAATCCAAATGGACTTAGCCAGAAGTACCAACAAGGTTCAAGACCCAAACTTAATTCTCAAATCCTTGTCAATCACCAAAGAAGCCTTCCAGGAACAAGTTGATATTTTAAAAGGGTTGTCTTTTGAAAAGTTTTACGGCATAGATGAACATCATCTAGATTACCATGAGCACTGGGTACTAGAGTATGCGGCACACAATGAAGAAGTTGAACAAAGTCTGCATAGTATTTCAATGGATCTAAGGAAATTAGAAAATGACATTTACGACATAGAAATCCGGGATGAAATTAACATGCCCCCCATGAAAAGATACATCGAAGAATGTTTTCAACAAAGAATGGATAGCCTCGTCCAGGAAGGGCAACAACTGTTGGACATGACTCCACTGACCATCGACAACAACAACAAAAACGCATCGGGTTCATAGTAAATCTATACTGACATCTTGTTTTCTTTATCAATCTAGTTTAAGTTTATATTGTCATCTTGTTTTCTTTATCAATCCACTTTTGACCTCTTTAAATAGAAAACTGTAACCAAAGACTTATGACTTCTAATTTCTTCTTTTCAGGTCTTTCTCTCTATCATCACACACTTCTCCTTTCGACATTCATAATTAGTGTACTTATTTATTTTTATGGTATGTGGGAGCCCCAATCCTAGTCTATATGACAAAGGCATTTAAATTTCCAGAAAGATGTAACACACATTATTAATTTTTGATAAACTCCAAAGAAACCTGATTCGAGAATGCATTTATTGTATACTAAATTTTGGTTGTCGAGGAACCTTTTTCATTTCTTCCAAAGAAAACTAATTCGGTTCTACTACATTTCTTGTGTCCTAATGTATGCTAATTTTTTTCTCTTGCATGATGTTGTTACTATTGTATTGTATGCTAGCTTTTTGGGTCTCCAAGAACCTATACTTTGATAAATTTTGATTTTTCTTCTGTCCAGAAGCCTTTGCTTTCAAACAAACTAATTCGGAAATGCTATTTTTTTTGTCTTTTTCTCCACGAACCTATGTAACAAACGTTATTATATGTAACAAACATTATTTTAAATTTCTATAGTCTGCAAGTCTACTTCTCAATTTGTATATCGCGGAACTCTCGGTCCTATTTGTAGGCCACGAAACAAGAGAGGCCCAATTTTGAGCCCGCCAGCGTGAGAAATTTTTGATAAATTCCAAAGAAAACTGATTCGGGAATGAATTTATTGTATACTAAATTTTGTCTCTCCAAGAACCTTTCTCATTTCTTCCAAAGAAAACTAATTCGGGTCTGCTACATTTCTTGTGTAAATGTATGCTAATTTTTTTGTCTTGCACGACGTTGTTACTATTGTATTGTATGCGAACTTTTTGGATGTCCAGGAACCTATACTTTGATAAATTTCAATTTTTCTTAGCATTAGCATTTGGAAATGCTAATTTTTGTCTTTTTCTCCACAAACCTATGTAAGAGACATTATTATATGTAACATAGATTATTTATTTTTGATAAATTCCTATAGTCCGCAAGTCTGCTTCTAAATTTGTATATGGTGGAACTATCATTCCTATTTGTATGCCACGGAACAAGAGAGGCCCAATTTTGAGCTCGTCAGCCCAAGAACCTCCGATCCAAAAAGTGGCTAAGTATGGAGGTCTGCTACATATTTTGTGTCATATTCTATGCTTAATTATTTGTCTGTCAGCTTGTCAATTTGTATATCGCGGAACTCTCAGTGCTATTTGTAGGCCATGGAACAACAGAGGCCCAATTTCGAGCCCACCAACCCGAGAATCCACGATCCAAACACTGGCTAAGTATGGTGGTCTGCTACATTTTTTTGTGTCCTATTCTATGCTAAATTTTTTATCTTGCACGACATTGTTACTATTCTAGATCCTATACTTTGGGTGTCCAAGATCCTATACTTTGATAAATTTCGATTTTTATTCTGTCCAGAACCCTTTGTTTTAAAGAAAACTAGTTTGGGAATACTATTTTTTTTGTGTTTTTTCTCCACGAACCTATGTAACACACGTTATTACTACTCTATTGTATGCTTTTAAATGTTGATATAATTTTCAGAGATATCTACCAGACAATATTTATTTTTTTAGAAGTTTCTATAGTCCGCAAGTCCGCTTCTCAATTTGTATATCACAGAACTCTCCGGGCTATTTGTAGGCCACAAAACAACAGAGGCCCATTTTTGAGCTTGCCAGACCGAGAACTCGCGATCCAAAAACTCGCTAAGTATGCAATAAGGACTCCATGCATGCTCTATAAAATCTCATCCCCATACTTTATAAAAATACATATTTCATATATAAAATTAAATATCTATCTTATAAATTTTGATAAATTTCAATTTTTTGTGTGTCGATGATCCCTTGTTTTAAAGATAACTAATTCGGGAATGCTAATTGCTTTGTGTTTTTTTCCACGAACCTATGTAACAGAGGTTGCTATTATTTTTTTGTGTTTCTCTCCACAAGCGTATGTAAAACGTATGTAAAGAAAACTAATTCGGTGATGCTAGCTTTTTTTGTTTCCAATAAAAGCCTTTGTTTTAAAGCAAACCAATTCGAGAATGCTATTTTTTTTGCATTTTTCTCCATGAACCTACGTATCAGACGTTATTACTATTCTATCATATGCTTTTAAATGTTCATGTAATTTCCTGAGATATGTAACATACATTATTATTTTCTAATAAATTTCTATAGTTTGCAACTCCGATTCTCTATTTGTATATCACGGAAGTGTGGGTGCTATTTGTAGGTCACGGAACATCAGACACCTAATTATTTTTGTCCAAGAACCTTTTAAATGTTGATATTTTTGGATATATTCCAGGAAAAGCTAATTCGATAATACTATGTTTTGCATGCAAACCAAATGTATTTCTACTTGCTAGGCACATTTCTATACTCGCTCGCATTTATTCCCATCCTAAACTGGTAGAGGCTGCCATGCAACACTTGTTTATAATTATAATAGAATGTATAATTATGATGTGGGTCTTACCTTTAATGGTAGTTGTGTGACCATTATAGGCTACTCATTATTAAAGTTATGGGTACTACATGAATATATGTATATATTATTGAAACTATTATTGAAATAATGAGAGCAAAAGATGTAGTGGTTAATTGTTCAACTATTATAACGATGATATGAATGGGGTAATAGTGATGTTTTTGCAATGATATGAATTCATACATTGAGTAGTTCTTATGGTATGAAATTGATTGATGAATGTGTAATAGTTTAATGAGTCCTTGATTAATGTGTTTCGTACTTTAAAATTTAAAGTGGGTTAGGAGAGTAGATATCTCCATGTTTCTCAGAACAGTCTTGAGTCCTTAGTCCCAGTCAAAATCAATTGAATGAATGGGTAGATATCATTGTTTAGTTTTTGTGATATGATTTATACTATTAGTAACAATGATGTTGTAAATTGAAACTTGAAGTGTAGGATGTAGATGAGGATTGATTGTGCAATATCGATGTATGATGTATGTTATCGTTGTGTATCACTTGCTCTCTCTCTCTCTCTCTCTCTCTCTCTCTATATATATATATATATATATTACTACTACTGTAATCACGTACATTGATGTTGTAGGGGTCATTATAGTTTATGGGTTTTGTGTGTGGCCCCTTTGGAGCTTGGGAGGTACTGGTGAAGTCCTTGAATTGACAAGCGGATATAGGAGGGATGGGGAACAGTCTTCAAGGAAACATTTGGTTGCAATCATATTGTTGTAAGCAATATTTGATATCAGTCATTTGATTATTTATAACAAATGTATATATATATTTGGATGAATATTGAATCAACATGATCGTTTCTACTTTTATATAAATTTTAAAGGCACATGCACCTATGTATATAACTAAGTATAGATCTATAAATATTAAGCTTTAGACATGTTTGAATTTATCAGTCAAATAAGTTAAGATTTCTTCGTGATCCATGTATACAACATTTACTTGAATGCAACAAGTAACTATTGATATGTTGTAATAGTAGATCCGTTTCTACATAATTTAAAGTACCAATTTATCTCTGCAATTTAATTCACCTCTGTTAGATTCATAACTTGTTTTTGTGTATTTCACTAACAACAGAAGGAGAAATTGTTTAATTGAAATTAAGAAAAAATATATAAATATAGTAATCGCTCTGGTTAAATAGTCTTGTTGTTTTAGTATGAACAATATATTTTACTGGTATGAAATTAGTTCTTTATTGGAGGATCACATTCTGTCATCCGAAGTTCTGGCAGTCGCCTTCACTTTCATAAAAAAAAAAATGTTGAAACCCTAGAGTTAGATACAGAATTCATCATTATCGATTCACAAGGACATTTACACAGGAACAGACACAGAATTGAGGAAGTAGGCGATCTTCTCCCCCTCTTATTCTCCACAACTTTCTCCCAACTAAACTCTCTGAAGTTTCTAATTTACAGGTTTGTACCTTCTTCCCAAGTTGCGAAAGGGCCACAATTATATCGCTAGTGCCTTCGTTTAAAGACATCCAATTTAATTCCATTTTAACCAACCATTGAGAGAACTACATATGTCAATGCAAGATTGTCTACTTCATCAAATGAGTTTGGGACTTGGTGACTTGGTGCACCAAGCTCATGAAGTAAACCGCCAATCTCACTGGAAGAATCATACCACCTTAAGAAGTTATCGATTAAATGGGCTGCATAAACGTTGAGAAGGTTTAAAGCTTCTTGCCGAAGCCAAGTTGCCTTGCAATTCTTTATTTGGATGAGGTAGCGCCCTGGTTAAGCAGATCTTGTTTCCCATACGAATCACAATTAACATCAAGAGCATCGTATAAGTTTGAACAGTGGTCTCTCATCCTTTCTCCACCATTTCACCCAGTATTCAAGAAGCCTCTTCTATTCTACCATCAGTGCATAGACCATTGTGAGAGTTGTGTAAGTCTTTGAGTTGGAGCATAGTCTATCCCAATGGTCAAAGTTTCACTAAATTCTCTCTGCAGTGTCATTGCTAAGGCTTTTAACAAATATTACAACTGGAAGTTTTAAGCCTGAAAACTTTTTGTGCAATGTTTAAGGACTGCAAAACTGGTCTATCTCTTCACTCGGATATAGACCTTAAACTTAAGTGTCTTCTATAAGCCTTAACAACCACTGCTTCGTAGTTAACAACAATTGAACACGTCGCGGATGTCAATTATTATGTTTGGGCTATAATTGATTTTGAATATGAAATTTGGTGAATTTTAAATGATGGCAAATCGCCTGAGGTAATAATGAGTCAACGGTCATGGAATCTAGTGATTCTAACTTTTAAACGCTACTAAACACGTTTTTCTATTTTGGAACTTAGTTGTATTTCACATATCATTAAAAGAGTGAAAATTTTATGATAATCTTTGTCTATATTGTCTTAATTATTGTACTGACATCATATTGAAAAATAAGTGTAATTTATAACCATAATAGATATTCACACTGGACTACAACATCTCCGGATCCATTGGCTAGCTACTTTAAAAAGAGGCTAGACAGGGTCCTTATCTCGGAATCTCTAGCTACACGAGATGGACAAATCCAAACCTGGGTGGACTATCCCTTTCTATCGGACCACGCCCCTATCCTCCTATAACTTGACACCACACCTTCTCCGAAAGCATACCCTTTCAAGCTGAATCCCAGCTGACTACAAGAGGAAAAATTTAATGACATTGTCAAGGAAGTCTGGAAAGATTATATCTACACCACCGAACCGGAACCTCAACACCGCTTGGTCTGGAAATTAAAATCTCTTAAATATCGCATCAAACAGTGGGCTCACCATTACAGACAACACAACCATATGAGACTTGTAGAACTTGAGCACAATATTCAAACCCTTCTCCTTGAAGACAAATCAGTCGGGGGACATCGTGACAGGATCCTCTCCCCACAACACCTGGAGAGTGAAAGAAATAAAATCCTCCTTGCGGATGAAGCCCGATGGCGACAACATAGCAGAGCAACTTGGATCAAAGGTGGCGATCTTAACTCAAAAAAATTTCACCGTTTTGCGAGCTCCAGAAATAATAAGAAGCATATTTTGGAGATCTCAGATGACTCGGGGTTTATACACAGGGGACAGCGAGCTCTAAAGACTGTGGCCACTACACACTTCAAATATTTTTATGAGGCGTCTACACTCATCTGTCCACATGACTCTTTTCCTACAGTTAGTAACAACATAAGTTACAAACTTACTGGACAATCCATGCACGCTTCAAGAGGTTGTTGGGGCTTCTGTAGAATTTTTTCTACACTTTTTTTACTTGGTTGGGACCGACCTACTGGACCTTGTGGAAGACTCTAGACTGAGAGGCAGAATCATAGGCACCCTGAACTCTACTTTCCTCACACTCATCCCCAAAGAAAACAATCCATCCACCTTTGGGGACTACAGACCGATTGCTTTATGCCATCTTCGTTACAAACTGATCACAAAAATCATTGCAAACAGGATCAAGCCCATCCTCTCAAGGACACTTTTGGGCGAACAACTGGGATTTTTAAAAGGAAGACAAATCTTAGATTCCATCGGAACGGCACATGAGTGCCTACACAACATCAAAGAAAAAAAATCAAAGGCACTCATTCTGAAATTAAATATGAAAAAATACTTTCACTGCATAGATTGTGATTTCCTTAGATTAATCCTGACTCAATCTAGCTTCAGTCTTTCCTCTATTATGTGGATCATGTGTAGAGTGACAACTGAAATTTTTTTTGTCCTGGTGAATGGCGAAACTTCCCCATTTTTCTACAGTGGCAAAGGCTTGAGGCAGGGTTGCCCACTCTCTCCTTTATTATTCATATTGGTCATGGAAGGCCTGCCACTGCTCCTAAAAAATAGTCAATCTGAAGTGAAGATTTCTGAGATAAAATTTTCGAGAGTTGTGAGTATTTTACATCTACTACTCGTCGATGATGTACTTATCATGACCAATGGCTCTATTCAGGAATGCATGGAGATCAATGAACTACTAAAGACATTCTGCAATGCCTCGGGACTCTTGATTAATTGGGACAAATCGACCTTCCATTTTGCAAATCTTCAAGACAAAACACTCACCCTACTAAAAGATCTTCTCTCGCACATATTTATACACCTCTCCAAAGGTTTCAAATACCTTGGCTATTTCTTAAAAGATGATTCACTCAAGGCCACATATTGGAACTGGCTCATCGCCAAAGTTGAGAAAAGAATTCGTCACTGGTGTAACCGCTGGATTTCCTTAGGAGGTTGTTTCACCCTTATCAAAGGGGTCTTAGAAGGTCAACCCGTTTTCTGGATGGCACTAGCAGCCATACCCACCACCGTGCTAGACAATCTAAGGAAGTTGTATTTCAATTTCCTCTGGTTAGGTTGCTCGGATAACTGTCGCCAACACCTGTGCAAGTGGGAAACTTTAGCAAAACCAAA
>SNQJ01S0061976.1:0-10425 GCA_010110895.2 Picea sitchensis | reverse complement strand
CTGCATCATCAACCATCATGTCAGATCATGTCAACAACATATCATAAAATCAATAGCATATCATCAAAAAAAAACAATATCACCGTAATTGAAACAACCCCAATAGCCCACTCCCTGACTCAATCCGGAGTCCAAGGGAGTTCCACCGATGCCTCTGCATCCTCAAAGTCCGAAACCCTGCACACTCAATGAAACTGAATCAGGAGCACCTGTCTACATCAAAGTAGTAAAAACATCCTGTCATCTAACTTAACGCATCGTAATGAAGGAAAAAAAATATATTTTATCATCATAAAAATCCAGATCACTTGCGAGCATGTGTCCTCAAAGAATAAGTTTGGTAAGTGCGCCAGAGCGGGATGTTACACTAAGATTATTTTAGGACAAGCGCCAACTATAGAATCGGAGATCTAATCAGTCATTGTAACATACTCCTTTGTAGAGCACACCTTCAAAGATTTAACTTGTACATCCTCTCCTCTTTTACCTGTATGACCACCGGATCTGTCTCCATTACACTTCCACTCTCCTGTAAAATCATTGTTGGTGGACAACACTAGATTGACTATGATCATCATGGATTGTTAGGTCCTTTCTTCTGGGTATTTGTTTACCTTGGATTGTAACCTCTCGAGCAAAGAACAAAATTATATCTCTAATATAATTGTGAAATTTTTCTATGGAAAAACAAAAGTCAATACGAGACTCCTTCAATAATATCGATTTTGGCATGTTAATAAGGAATGTTTTCCACACATAAATTTAATAAAAATCTTAAAAAAAAAACATCCTTAGAAAAGATTAACATTGTCTTATACAAAGGTAATTGTTTGGATATGTGTAAGGGTTGATGTTGGATCAATTATATACATATATGTGCATTCTATAATATATAAAGCCTATGGGTTAGATAATACATCTCACCTAAATGATCATTGAAAATTATGGTTGAAAAATTAAGAATTAATATTAGATGAATGATGACCTTTTTAGATATGGTATTGTTTTAAATTAATATTAGTTGGCAATTATTAAATTGAAATGGTTATTTGTATGTCATTATATTATAAATTATCTACATTAGAACGAATGTTCTTAGTTTATGTTATGTATAAGAATAATAACGATTTCAATACTTGAATTAAGAAGGTTTAGTCATTATATATTTATGAATATTTACTCATCGTTAGGGTGTTAAATGAAGTTTACAATGATTCTTCGACAAATCTTAAAACCTAGTGACTAATTTACATAACATAGATGGTAATTAGATTGTTGAGAAATAGAAATTTGATATTAAGTGTATTGTTAGGAAGGTGAATTTTAACAAGGGTAGAAATTTATAGTCATGTTGCAAAAAAATAGTAGAATTTAGGCATTTTTAGTTGTGGTGACTAAACATTTTAGTTACATATTCATTTATTTGCCAAATTCTACTAGTGAAATATTTTAAAGATTCCAAACCATTATAGGAAAAAAATTCAAACTCTACTCATGTATATACCATGTAAGAGTGAATATATCAAAATGAAACCGAGGGCAAATTGAAATACATATCAAAAATAAAATACATATGTATCCAAGTTTTAAAACATTAACTCTTCTATCTTTAATAACGTTTCTTAATTGGAACTCATATAACATTTATGAAGTTTTATTAAATATGCTTGGGTGTTTTTTCCAAAATCATATTGGTTGGTAAGAGTATTGTGACAACTTCTTGTGCAAGAGGAAGTTATATTTCATAAAACTATGGTAATGGGACAACACACCAATCAGAAGAGATCACGACCTGAAAAAAGATACAAGTGTCATCGCCAAGACAAACTTCCATTTGGGAATGACTGGTCAAACTATACTAAAACACTTATCCATTGCACAATAAGCTAAAGGATGGTGAATACATAATTCTATTGTCCAAGATCCTTTCTACAAGTGAATTTACAACTAAACTATGTTATTCATCTCTCTTTGTCGTAGATACTAGATTACAAAAAGAGTAGTGGTGGAAAACTCTATGGAATTTGAAAGGAACTTTAAAGGATATATTAATATTCTATCCCACACTATCAAACATGATTCCTACTTGGGATTTTCTTTAAAAAAAAAAAATCAAAACATGATCAAGGTGGTGTATCAAACATGATTCCTACTTGGGATTTTCTAAAAAAAAAATTCAAAACATGATCGAGGGTGGTGTATTCTATGTAAACAACATGAAGAGAGAATTAATAATCTATTTGTACATTTACATTTCACTCAAAAAGTGTGGTTTGTTGCTAAGAAACTATTGAATCGAGCTAAGAATTCCAAAATTGTCAACTCTCTCCTAAGAATCTCCTATGAAAATCCAAGAAAGTGTGGAGGAGGAGGATGTCTCTACTTAAACCCTTCTCATGTTGCCTTTGTGTCTCTTCGAATGGGCTTAATATATAACAATTGGGTAGAGATATTATCCTTGGAATACCTGCTCGATCTAGTTATGTACATAATGGTCGTAGACTTACAAGGAAATGGGACTAAAAGTTTATAATTTACTAGCTAAATGGGAACTCAAACATAAAAAAATTTGAGGTTATATGTGGCAGTAAATTATATTTTGGAAATGAAGATATGCTTGCAAACTACTTTTTTCACCCATATTTTCAAAGAACACAACAACAAAGTTGAATTCCTTGCAAAACTAGGGGTATCTATGGAGGTTGGTTTGATTGATGTAAAGGAGGAGAAGGATGGAATGGCCTCTTTTATCCATCCATTCACTTTTCTATAATTCTTTTTTTACCTCTTTTTTATATAGTTTGTGGTTTTTGTATGTGAGCCTTTTGAAGCTAGGGGAATTAAGGGGAAGAAAAATACCTATAACGTTGGATGAAAGGTACTAGTGAAATCCTTGAATTGACAAGCCAATATATGAACAGTCAAAAAAAACATTTGGTTGCAATCATCTTGTTAACCAATATTTGATATCAGTCATTTGATTAATTTTATATATATATATATATATATATATATATATTTATATTTGGGTGAATATTGAATCAACTGGATCGTTTCTACTTTTATATAAATTTTATATACGCCTATGTATATAACTAAGTATAGATCTGTAAATATGTAAGCTTTAGACATATTTGAATTCATCACTCAAATAAGTCAAGATTTCTTCCTGATCCATATATACAACAATTATTTGAATGCAACAAGTAACGATTGATATGTTGTAATAGTAGATCCGTTTCTACATAATTTAAAGTACCAATTCACCTCTGTTAGATTCATAACTTGTTTCTGCGTATTTCACTAACAGAAGGAGAAATTTTTTAATTGAAATTAAGAAAATATATAAAAATATATATTTGTATACCTATGTGTTGATCATATCAGCGATAGATATCTTCTTGTTTTCTGCATGACTGATAAGAAGGAGTGATGGTATTCGCTCTGGTTAAATAGTCTTGTTATTTTAGTATCAACAATATATTTTACTGGTATGAAATTAGGTCTTGCTTGGAGGATCACATTCTGTCATCCGAAGTTTTGGTAGTCGCCTTCGCTTTCATTAAAAATAAAAAAATGTTGAAACCCTAGAGTTAGATACAGAATTCATCATTATTGATTCACAAGGACATTTACACAGGCACAGAATTGAGGAAGCAGACGATATTATCTGACTGACAGAATCATACCTCCTTAAGAAGAAACGTTAAGAATGTTTAGAGCTTCTTGCCGAAGCCAAGATACCTTGCAATTATTTATTTGGATGAGGTAGCGCCCTGATTAAGCACAACTTGTTTCCCATACGACGTTGTTAATTCAGTTGTATCTTCCAGTATTTTTTCTTTGCATAACCCTTTGATCATTGTAGTATAAATGAACGGTGGGTCGAATGTCTGTTATAACCTCGTGCATCATAATGAACAACAAGAGCATCGTATAAGTTTGAACAATGGTCTCGCATCCTTTCTCCACCAATTCGCCCATTATTCGAGAAGCCTCTTCTATTCTACCTTCAGTGCATAGACCATCGTGAGAGTTGTCTAAGTCTTTGAGTTGGAGCATCATCTTTTTCTTCCGTCTGTTGAAAGACCTTGAACGTTTCAATCAAACTTGGTTCTTATTAAGGAAAGACGGGTAGGTAATTGTTAAGGAATACGAGTATTGAATGTCATTTGATTTAACTTAATCCCAATGGTCAACTTTACCTAAATTCTCTCCGCAGTGACGGTCGTATTGAGACTTGCTAACTCTTTTAACAAGTATTATAACCGGAATTTATAAGCCTGAAAACTTTTTGTGTACTGTTTAAGAACTGTAAAACTGGTCTATTTCTTTACTCGGGTATAGACCTTAATCTTAAGTGTCCTTAACTGGTCTTTTTGGAACTTAGTTGTATTCCCCATATTACTAGCACAGCCTCAAACTCGGCGTTCGTGGTTGATGAACGCCAAAAGGTCGAGAATATAAAACGCTTCAAGCTTATGTGGGTCGGCGAGAATATGAAACGCCTGGAGAATTACAGACGGCTGAGACGCACTAACAGTTGAGGAAGTTGAAGTAATGTCGGTTAATAATTCAAACTTGGCGATTTCAAAAGTTAATCATTTAAACGTGGCAATTATATGGTGCTACAATAATTTCTTAATATGATTAGGTAAATGTTAAAAAGTAAACAGGTTAACAGATGCATTCAAAAAGGCAAGGAAGTTATGAAGAGTAAATCACATTCATTGATTTGGGAGGACGACTAAGAATATGTCAGCATCTTCAATTGTTAGCCATAAGATTATAATTTTAGATTAAAAGATCATTAATTGTGCCTATTACCAATAAGTGTACACTTTTCTGCATAATTAAAAGAGCAAACATTTTATGATAATCTTTGTCTATATTTTCTTAATTATTGTATTGACATTGAAAAATAAGTGTAATTTATAACCATAATAGATATTCACATAGGTGTTCTTAGTATAGTTAATCTCATACTATGTTCGTTATAGTTATACACGACTTAGTTGTATCATAGAATGAATAAGTCAATACATGACTCCTTCAATAATATCAATTTTGGCATGGTAATAAAAAACGTTTTCAACACTTAAATTTAATAAAAATCTTAAAAAAAAAAAATCTTTAGAAAAGCTTAACATTGTCTTATACAAAGGTAATTGTTTGGATATGTATAAGGGTTGATGTTGATCGATTATATACATATATGTGCATCCTATATTATATTATATAAATACTATGGGTTAGGTAATACATCTCACTTAAATGATCATTGAATTATGGTTGAAAAATTAAGAATTAATATTAAATGAATGATGACCATTTTAGATATGGTATTGTTTTAAATTAATATTAGGTGCAAATTATTAAATTGAAATGGTTATTTGTAAGTCATTATATTAGAAATTATCTATATTAAAATAAATGTTCTTAGTTTATGTTATGCATAAGAACAATAACAATTTCAATACTTGAATTAAGAATAACAATTTCAATACTTGAATTAAGAAGGTTTAGTCGTTATATCTTTAGGAATCTTTACTCATCGTTAGGGTGTTAGGGTGCTAAATGAAGTTTACAATGATACCTCAAAAAATCTTAGAGCCTAGTGACTAATTGACATAACATAGATGTTAATTAAATTGTTGAGCAATATAAATTCGATATTAAGTGTATTGCTAGGAAGGTGAATTTTAGAAAGCATCGAAATTTCCTTAGGGTTAGTTTATGGTATAGATATTTTGCCCTTTGATACTTAAACCTTGTTCTAAGTTAACACTAGATAAGGAATGATGTTATTTAATTTACTTTGTCTACTATGACTATCACATCTTTTAATTTTCCTTTCTTAGGTAATCTCACACTGACATAAATTTATTTATATTGATTTACAAAGGAATTTGTAATTAACTATATATATATATATATATATATATTTTGATCACTTTTAGTATTCAATTACAATATGTTGTATCGAGGGTATGTTACATATGGTATTAGAGTGGGTTTAACCTTGTGACGACGGGTCGTTACGCCTTCCACTGTGTTATTTTTAAATGATTAAAGATGTATATCTAATATAATTTGATTTGTTGATGAAAGGTATCATGGTCAGAGGAAGTAGTATGAATAGACGACATGGTGCAGGGGAAAGAGGTATGCTTACTCCGAGATCATCCAGGCAGGAGGGATCAACTCCACTTGGAGAGGAGCAGACTATTGAGCAGGAATAGGATGTTGTGGGAAATGTGGTAGGTATGATGAGATCCTTCTAGAGGATGTCAAAGGAATTGATCAACCGTCTTGATCAGGATGAGGGAAAAACGTTTGCGCCCAATGAGGGTTGATAGCACACTCTAGCAGGTAGTAGTAGTATAGACAAAGAATTTGAGAAAGTGAAATTTCCCAAGTTATGGTGTGGCACAGATATCTTAGTCGCCGAGGCATGGTTGGAGAACATGGAAATATGCTTTGCACTATGTGATTAAACCTCCATCATGAAAGTCGACATGGAGGTCTTTCAACTGGAGGGGAGTGCTCTTCTTTGGTGGAAGACAATCCTACCTCAACTAAACATGGTCATTGAAGACGTGTCATGGGAATTGTTCGAGGAACATTTACGGGATAGGTACTTGTCAGATTAATTCATTGTGTTCCATCTTAATGAGTTCAACGCCTTACGACAAGGTAGCCATACGGTACCAAAGTATGAGGCCAGGTTCATGGAGCTACTCAGATATGCTCCACATCTAAACACATAGAAGTTAAAGGTCAACAAGTTTGTCTTCAACCTTAACTTCAATATTCATGCGAAGGTGAGGATATTGATGCCTCAGATGTTGCATGATGCAGTTTAGAAGGCCCTCATTGCTAAGGAAGAGTTGAACAATGGGGGTCAAGGCATGACCCCTTCCATATAGAAAATACATGCGACACTGGGAGTGCAACAACGTGAGACACCAGTTAGGAAGACTTCAAGGAACCGTGATATTCCCATAAGAATGGTATTCTCGACACCATGTTGACAAAATATTTAGTAGAAGACTCCTTACAAAGCACCACCACCACAACAACAATTTAGATATGGTCTGTAGAACAAACTAATACAACATACTCATAGGGAAACATCTTTTACTTTTGGGACTAGGAATAGAGGACTGAAGAACAAATGTTGGAAATTTCAAAAGCTAAATTACCAGAGGGATTGTCCGATTGAGAAGGGAAAGGACGTCAGATTAACAGGACCGACCACTGTTGGAGATTTCGGAAAGGCCCACATGATACATGAAACGATGAATAATTGTCTGGCCGAACATCAGTCCACAGTGATCGAAACATCAGGTATGATCGTCGATCAACATTTTAGTATTTTAATAGATCCAAGAGCTACTGAAAGTTTTATATCTAGTGTTTCACTTAAAAGAATTAAGGTGAAGGAAGTCGAACAAGACAATTTTAGACATGTGGAAATGGCATCGCGTGCCAAGCAAAAGGTTGGAGGAAAAGTGAAGGATTGTAACATTCACTTAGGTGACTTCATGAAAAGTGTAAACCTATATGTTATAGTCTTGGGATCTTACGATATGGTGATCTGGATGGATTGTTTACAATCACACGATGCGATACTTAACTGGAAGATGAAACAGTTAAGTTTAACAAATGATTTGGGGCATAGTAGAGTAATTGAAGGAAGAAACCAATGATTATCATTGAGGTTTATGTATTCCTTACAATTACATAAACATATGCGTAACGAGTGTAAGTTCTACACCATCTTAGTTAGTGCTTAATGAAAATGAGGACATGGAAGGATTATAAAATCTTCCTATAGTATCGAAATTTTTCGATGTGTTTCCTGAGGAATTACTAGGTTTTCCACCAGGAAGAGAATTGGAGTTTACCATAGATATGAAACTTGGAACTAAACCTATTGCAAGAAATCCATATTGGATGTTGACAAGATAGTTGTAGGAGTTGAAATGAAATTGAAGGAGTTGTTAGACTTGGGACTTACATGTCCAAGCATATCACCAGGGGGTACGCCAATTATTTTTGTGAGAAGGAAGGGTGGATCGTGGAGGCTTTGCATTGACTATCGTCAATTGAACAAAACTACAATCAAGAACCAATATCCATTGCCAAGGATTGACGACATGTTTGATCAAATGAAATGGGAAAATTTGTTCTCAAACATTGAATTGAGATTGGGTTATCATCAGTGACGTATTAAGGAGGAAGATGTCCCTAAGACCAGATTTAAGACGAGATTCATACACTATGATTTTACTATTTTAGCATTTGGACTGACAAATGACTCAGGTGTATTCATGATTTTGATGAATGGGGTATTCCATGAATACTTGTACAAGTTTGTACAAGCATTCATTGATGATATATTGATTTATTCTTGGATGAAAGAAGAGAACAACAAACACTTGAGGTTATTTTTGCAGTGTTTAAGAGAAAACAATTGTATGTGAAACTGTCAAAATGTTTATTTTATCAAACGAAGATTCATTATTTGGGACATATCATATCTGGAGAAGGTATCACCATGGATCCAATGAAAGTGGAAGCTATTATGGAATGTCCAACATCGATGAATGTACAAGTACATATCTTTATGGGTTTGGTAGGTTATTATCGACACTTCGTCGAAGGTTTTTCGAAGATAGCAAATCCAATTACAAAATTACAGAAGAAAAACAAGAAATTTGTATAGTCAAAGATATGTGTGGAGGCATTTCAAAATGTTAAGGAGTTATTAAAGAAAACATCGATACTGAAATTCCTTGATATGGACAAGGAATTATTGGTATGCACAGACACATCCAAGGAAGGTCTAGGTGGAGTTTTGATGCAAGACATATGAGTGATTTCTTGTATTTCAATGAAATTGAGAAGGCATGAAGATAACTATGCAACACATGATTTGGATTTATTAGCAATCGTATATGCATTACGAGTTTGGAGACATTACCTTATCGGATGAAAATTCGAGTTAAAGACTGACCACTATGGATTACAACACATTTTTTACTCAGAGTGACTTGAATGCGCGACAAAGGCGTTGGTCATAACTACTTAGAAAATATGACTTTCAGCTGGACACCACGCATATTATCAGTAATATCTGTTAAGACAAATCTTCGAGAAAATATTCTATATTTACAGATAAACGATTATTGGTATAAAGAAGTTAAGGATAATATTAGACAAGATACCATGATGGTATTGAAGTTTGAAGGTTATTCATTAGACAACGAGATATTGTTGAGGTATAACGAAAGAATTTATGTAACTCCTAATGATGAATTAAGAATTTTGATTTTAAGCGAAACTCACCAAGCGATAGAATTTATGTACCTCCTAATGATGAATTAAGAATTTTGATTTTAAGAGAAACTCACCAAGTAATATACATGGGTCATCCTGGAGTTACGAAGATGAAGGCATACCTTAATCCTTTATTATTATAGAAGGGAATGAAAGAGGATATACTTAATTACATGGCAAGATGTCTAGAATGTCATTAAGTGAAGGCTGAGCATTGACATCCAACGAGATTGTTACATCCACATGCGATTCCTGAATCGAAATGGGAATTCATTTCAAAAGACTTTATTTTTGGGTTTCCATTGATGGCAAGGAGACACGATTCGGTTTTTGCAGTCGTTGAAACTCTGATGAAGAGTGCACACTTTATTCCAATGCATATGAAGTATCAGACACCTCACATAGCTAGATTTTTTGTTAGTGATATTATGATATTTCATGGTGTACTAAGGAAGATAATATCTGATATAGGAACAATGTTTACATAATGATTTCAAACTAGTTTCCAAGAAGCTTTGGGAACACAACTGAATTTTAGCACATCATATCACCCCGAAACAGATGGAAAAACAGAAGGAACGAACCAAATCTCATAGGATATGCTTCGTATGTACTTGATGGATAAACATAAGCATTGGGAAGATTTATTTCCATTGGTAATGTTTGCATACAACAACAATTATCAAAGTAAGATAAATATGGAACCGTTTGAGTTTCGTTATGGATGACTGTGTCAGACACCTCTGAGTTGGGATCGACTAGAGGATAGGGTATTGTTGTGGCCAAAATTAATCCAAGAAATGGAAGAGTAGATGTGAACTATAAAAAAAGGATTAAATAAGTGCAAGATCGACATAATATTTATGTTGATGCGCATCACGTTGATCGTAGTTATGAGGTTGGCGACAAAGTTTTCTTATGGGTGAAACTGCATAAGAGTTTGATAAAGTTTGGAAAGGGTGCTAAAATATCTCTTAGGTTTGTGGGGCCTTTCGAGGTTGTGGAAAATAAAGGACCTATGGCTTACCAACTAGCCTTGCCCGATTCTTCAAGCATATGCACGATGTATTTCATGTATCT
>SNQJ01S0061975.1:41642-64795 GCA_010110895.2 Picea sitchensis | reverse complement strand
CCAAAACTGCCACGTCATCTCCTGCACAGTCAGCATGCTGATGTCATCAGCGTTGACTTTTTGATCAGTTGACCTTTGACTTTTTACCTGTTTGACTTTTCGGTCAGAACCCGATATCTTCTCCATACGGACTCCGTTTGACATAAAAATTATACCACCGGAATCGGAAAGACGAGCCGGACGCAATGGTGTTGGTTTCATCAGATTCTGGGCACTTTCATTTTTGAGCATTTTTCAAGCCCTGATAGGCTTCTGAATCCGATTTCGGATCACGGAAGGTGCACAAGGTCTTCCTTAAATCCTCCACTAGATCCATAGCTCGATCCAGCAAGGGCCTAGGAATATAGGGCAGTCAGTCAAAGAATCAGAGCAAAACTCAGAAATATGAAAAGAAAAGAGGAAGGAAGTCTACCAACAAGATTATACAAGAAATAGGCCACTTCATGGTAAACTCAGGGAAAATCCACCTTATCTCGAACAAATTTCCTCCTCTCCCCACCCCCCCATCATCATGAAGATTATCTCCTAGAATATCAGAGGCCTCAATGGATGTAGCAAGCAAAAAATGCTACGAGATATGATCTTTGCAAAAAAATGAGACATATTATTATTACAGGAAACAAAGTGCACAACTGAAGACATTGATAGGCTACTCCCCTACTATTGGAAGAAAGGGGAAGCAATTTCAACTACAACCACAGGTACAGCTGGAGGACTCGCTATCCTATGGAACACCAACTCATTGCTGATGGAGAATTTTATCACTACCAAGTGGTCCATCACTGCAGATTATAGGCTTATTGGTTCTAACAAGCCTGGACACCCGACCAATGTCTATGGCCTGACCAACCCAAGGGATAAGCAAGCCTTTCTCAAGAACTTGGAATACCTATACAATCTAACTATACATAACAGATGGATTGTTGTGGGAGATTACAATCTCATACGCAGTCTGGAGGAAAAAAAAGGGGGATCAAGACGCCTGGATCAGGATTCCAGTGACTTCAACAGCCTCATAGACAACCTCAACCTCATTGACCTAGAAGCCATCAATGACAATTATACCTGGACAAATAGAAGAACTGGATCACACCAAATCACCTGCAAACTTGATCGATTCCTCATCTTTGACTCCATTATACTAGAAGGAACAGCTCTGGAAGCTAGTATTTTGAATATCCCTGGCTCGAATCATTGGTCCATTTAGCTATGGCTGGATGTGCCAGCCACTCCAGGGAAAAAACCATTTAGGTTTGAACAGTTTTGGCTCAACCATCCAAATTTCCAAGCAAAGATCCAGGATTAGCGGAGGGAGGCAGAGGTCCCCCATGGATCCAAGATGTACAAATTTCAGCAAAATCTAAAGAAACTCAAACAAATACTCAAACTCTGGAATAAGCAAATCTTTGGCAATATCTTCGACTCCCAAAACAAGTTTTCAGAACAAATGGGTGCGATTCAAAATCAGATCCAACTGCAAGGGTTAACAGATGAGCTTAAAACCCAGGAAGAAAAAGTAAATTAACAGATGGAGGCCAAAAAGGACAAGAAGAGATTTTATGGAAACAAAAATCACGCATCCAATGGCTCAAGGAGGGGTACTGAAACACCAAATTCTTTCACAGAATCGTCGTTCACCAACGTCATACTAATAGAATTATGCACTTAACCTACACCAATGGTGAGCCCATTTATTCCCATGAAGACATGGAGACAATACTGATAGACTATTACAAATTTCTCCTCATGGAACCATTCCCAGACAGATCTGAGGCCATAGCCAAGGCCACGCAGCATGTTCCCTTCCTTGTCAGTCCAGAGAAAAACTCAGCTCTGCTCTGACCTATTACAGTCGAGGAGGTGGATCAAGCACTTCAGGACACCCCCAAATGCAAGGCACCTGGCCCTGATGGCTTCACCAACGATTTTTTCCACCATTGATGGTCGTTGATTAGGGTAGAGGTATGGGAAATTATTGAAGACTCCTGATCCATAGGACAAGTCCTTCAGGCTCTCAGTGTGACTTTCCTCACCCTCATCCCCAAAGAGGGGCAGGCTCACCATCCTAAGCAGTTCATACCCATAGCCCTCTGCAACGTCATATACAAACTCCTAACAAAAGTGATCGCACAAAGACTCAAGCCCATCCTACCAACAATCATCTCTCTGGATAAATTGAGCTATGTTGAGGGCAGACAAATCCTGGACAGCATCATCCTAGCTCATGAAGTGATCCAGCCTTTGCAGAAGACCAGAACGCCAGGTATGCTCCTTAAACTAGACCTTTCTAAAGCCTTCAATAAGATAAGTTGGTACTACATACAGGAAATGCTCCTCGCCTTTGGCTTTGATAGGCTCTGAGTGACTTGGATTATGAATCTGACCTCCTTGGCATTTTTTTCCATCCTTATCAATGGTGTTCCTTCTCACCCCTTTATCCCTTCTAGAGGAATTAGACAAGGAGACCCTCTCTCCCCGTTCCTTTTCATTATTATGGTCAAAGGTCTTAGCTGCTCTATTCACGCAGTCATTGCAAACAACTTACTGACAGGTCTACCTCTGCATGACATCTCGCCCCCTATCTCGCATAGACAATTTGTGGACGAAACACTTTTGATGGGTACCCCAACTGCACGTGAAGCCAAATCCCTCCTCTCTATCCTCCAAACCTTCTCTGAAGCCTCAGGTTTGGATTGTAACAAAGATAAATCCCAAATATTCTTCTTCAATACGCCCCCTCCGATTCAGCGCCATGTCTCTGACATCCTAGGTTTCAACAAAATCTCTCTTCCATCCAAATACCTTGGCATCCCCCTGAATGATAATTCCCTTAGGAACTCCTCTTGGGAACATCTCCTTTCCTCTTTTACCAAGAGGCTTTCTTCCTGGACCCTCAGAGTTATAAACCTCCCAAGTCACCTCATTCTCCTTCAAGCAGTTCTTCAAGCCCTACCCATCTACACCTTCTTGGCGCTTGCTACTCCAAAGTTTGTCCTCACAACCATTAAAATATTACAAAGGAAATTCCTCTGGCAAGGCCTCAACACAGGAAAGAAAATAGCACTGATCAGCTAGGAAAAACTCTGCCAACCCAAATCACAAGGAGGCCTTGGATTACAGGACCCCTTTATCATGAATAATGTCCTAAGTGCCAAGATATGGTGGTGATGGCTAAAAATTCCCAAGGATCTCTGGGAAAGGATCTGGAGGAATAAATATGCACCAGATGTGGCAGAAAAGAATTTAATACGATGGAATGGGGACAACCCAGGATCCTTAATCTGGGCAGCGACTAAGTAGAATAGACATCTAGTTACCCAACATGCTTTTTGGAAAATTAGAAATGGGAAAAAAACCCTCTTCTGGAAAGATTCCTGACAGTAAATGGCCAATTTTGGATCACGAGGATTGGGCTGAGCATATTATCACCCAAGCTACACATGCGGGCCTGACAAAAGTAGTTGATTACTGGCAAGACAATCCCATAGAAGACACTTGGCGGTGCTGGTACCTAAACAAGGAACACATGAACCTGGAAGCACACGTGGATATGAGACCCTGGTAGGACGAAATGTCTAGAAGGAAAATCCCCAAGCTCACAGGAGAGGATATCCTCCAATGGGGATATTTTCCATGGGGCACCTATAGCATATGAGAGGCCTATCACATAAAAACTCAATCAAACCCTCCACCTACAAGGAAAGTATGGAGAAAAATATGGAATCTTAAACATTGGCCTAAAATCACCCTCTTCCTCTGGCTCGTTACCCATTCGAGCATTCTCACCTGGGATAACCTCTCAAAAAGAGGTTTTGTTGGGCCGTCTATATGTATGCTTTGTGGAGAGACAGACAAAACCATGAATCACCTCCTCAATTCCTACCCTTATACTGCTCAATTATGGGATCAAAGTGCACTTATTATGCATACCTCAGATCGTAAAAGAGACATCATCATTGATACAATTACGGACTGGAGGGACCAAGTCTTCCAATCTTCCTTCCTAAATTGTATAGGGCAATTACTTCCTGGCTTCATTCTCTGGCAGGTATGGAAGGAAATAAATAGGAGGCTTTTCAGGAATGTTTCCCTCCTATGGCACCACTTCTGGAACCAATGTCACCTCAATATTCTAGAAACTCTCAACCTTCAGCTCTGGACTGAAAAAGACTTGATCAACAACCCCTCAAAACTCCTGATCCTTCAGTACTGGAAGCCCTTCCCAACTCATCACCCAGTTTCCCCCTCTTTTTCTCCCCCCCCTCCCAGCAGCCCCTCCTCTTGGTCCACCCCCCAAGTCGACTTCATCAAGCTCAACCTTGACAGAGCCTCTAAAGGCAATCCAGGAGCAGCGGGTTACGGAGTACTTTTCTGCAATGACCATGGACACATCATTATCATCAACACAAGCTCCCTTGGTCACACCACGAACACTGCAGCAGAACTTTGGGGGCTCATTATAGGACTGCGATTAGCCATCGAGCATAATTTCACCAAGCTGATTGTAGAGGGAGATTCTCAAATCATTATCAATCTCTTCAGCAGAATTTTAAATGGAGCAGACCCGGAAAGAATATCACCCAGTTGGAGACTCTCACATGGGCTAAAGACTATCACGGATCTGTTGCAACCCAATCAGGTCATTATACCTGCTCATATTAGGAGAAAGGTGAATCAAGTTGGGGATGAAATGGCTAATCTGGGGACCAATTGGGATGGACCAGAACTCCTTTGCAAAACGTCCCTCAATCCTAATCACCCTATTCTCCAGCAATGTATCCGCAAAGCTATGGAAGTGGACAAACCCCCGGATGGGGTGTTAGTGCGAGCCAAATGGTGCAAAGAGGGAGTGCGGTCAGGCCAATAAGGCAGGGAGCCATGTGATGAACTCGTGCCAACGAACGCATCCTTGACCTTGCATTAATTTGACTTCACGTCGCTGCAGCACCATTAACTCTGGTGCATCCGACCCTCATTACGAACTTCTCTATGGATTTTCCATCTGCAATTGCTTCTCATCCTCGCTCACGGACTGACTCCCACATCCCTCCACTGCCCTGGCCTGGATTAACTTGGAATTTCATGGTGCTCATAGCCCTTGGCCCTCTCCAGGCTCTCTGCATTTTCCTGGAGCACTTAGCCATTTTCCTCCTTCAAACGAAGAAAATTATGCCGCGTCAAAGAGGACAGCCATGAAGAGGCTCTCCATGGCATCCTCCTCAGCCCCCAGCCTCTGTTTCTCCCCCTGGTTCTCCCTCCATGATCTCCTCGCCACCTCTTCAGTTAGATATAGAAACTCTTGCCTCCTCCATCCCGCCTGCCTCCCGGTTTGAATGCTTAGCCATTATTGACAGCTCATCGGTCTCTTATTTGCATTACCTTGTCATCCCAGGGAACTACAGAACCATCGAACCTTCCCTTGCACCGGTAGTTGGCTCCTCACAGCCTCCCATGGGGGCACTACCTCCTTTTTTACATGCCCGAAACAATGCGTACGCGTCTACCAACTCCATCCATGACTTGCAGCTGAAAGAAAGTTTAACCATTCTCTATGGTTTGTTCTTTGAACTTCGTCAGGGAATGGAGGACCTCCAATTCTGACTGCAGATTATGGATGGAAAGATCTCGACCCTCCTTCAAATTTTATCCACCTTCCAGGATGCTTTCCCCTCCAACCCAAAAGGCGTGGCTTCAGCAGAGGAACCCCATGACGATAGAATTTCTCAGCCGTAACGTTCAACAGAGGTCGTTGTGGAGCAGGTCAAGCATGAGGACATGGAGGCTGCGACAACTACAGGCCAGCATGTGTACAGTCCGCCTGGAGACGCCCCACCAGCTGCTAATAGGGATGAAAGCAATGTGGATGCTGAAATGCATTTGGAAGGCAAAGGGACACCCATTGAAGAGGAGCCTTGGTACATGATCTTTCTAGCCACCCGACCAGGTTACTCGCCAAGTGTATGACCCCACAGGGGTTCTTTTCTTTTTTAATAGTTTCTTCTCCTAGTTGTAGCTTAGTCATCTTAGTTCTGTTCTATAAGAATGTTAGACTATCAAATGCTAGACTTACCCAACTGGATGAAATGGTTTCGCCTTTATTGGGGCAGTTCAGTAACTACAGTGCAATTGTTTTCAAGTTTTTGTAACTCTGGTCTGGTTTTTTGAAGGCCCTTTATATATAAAATCTCTTACTTACAAAAAAAATAAAAAATAATGATATAAGGAGACATTTGATAATAATAATAATAAATAAAAAAAGAGTGTAAAGTTCCTTAAAATAATACTTAAGATTTCTAATACTATGAAAAGTTTGTATTATTCTAAAAATGAAATTTATTTAAATAAATAAACAAAATATCAAAAAATAAAATAATAATTAGGATATAAACTTGTCTTATTGTTAAGATGATTATTTAGTTAATAAAATTGAGGTCATATTAGATAAGTAAGTCACAATAATGATGTTTACAAGTTTAGATGCATGGTAAGTAATGAATGTTCAATTTGAATATAAAGTTCAAATTGGAGTTTGATATAAAGAACTCATAGATTATGGTAATAGTAGTTTAATTTTATCTTTTATTTTATTACACTGTTATTATAGATTGAGATAAACGACAAAAAAAAAATAGAGAAAAATAGCATTCTTAGTCATGGTATCTAACCCTGCACATTTATTTTTTTTTGGTATAGAAAAGTTTGACATGAGGTCATTAATAAATCCAGTGATTTAAAATAATAATAATAATAAAATTGTCGACATACATTCACATATTCAGATATTATGTAATTATATGTTATATGTTGTAATCAACTTAGTGAATAAATGGGAGGTTAGGATTGAACATATTTTTAAATGAAATCATAGTCATAAGCATGAATTTTAATGATTGACAAGTGACACTATGTGAGTGGATGTCAAGACCTTATTAGAATCATTTAAAGTAACCAATCTCAACATCCCTAAGAGGATCCTACACATGGCATTTCCTTGGTCAAGATCTAATTTATTACTTAAGAAGAGAGTGAGATTGAGGACAAAGACCAAACTATGAAGTGACGACATCAAATGACAATCAATTAGTAGTATTTAGTCTCTATTCCTATGCATGGAAAATTGTTGTGTGCCAATCTCATGAGTGATGGCATATGTATTGTCAAGTTAGAATAATAATCAAAATTAGTAATGATTGTTTATAATTATCAAGGTCTCCAAGGTGGGATTGTATGTATGACTTAAGGACATTTATATCGAACTCAATATAAGATCCACTTAACTATAGAANAAATGACAATCAATTAGTAGTATTTAGTCTCTATTCCTATGCATGGAAAATTGTTGTGTGCCAATCTCATGAGTGATGGCATATGTATTGTCAAGTTAGAATAATAATCAAAATTAGTAATGATTGTTTATAATTATCAAGGTATCCAAGGTGGGATTGTATGTATGACTTAAGGAAGTTTATATCAGACACAATATAACATTTACTTAACTAAAGAACCAATAATGAGATCAGGTTCTAATTGGATGTCAAACTATTAGACTATACTCTAATATAGAACTTAGGAAGAATAAATCTATAATAGAAGCATGTATTTTCACTAATTTAATTAAAAGTGTTAATAAAATAGGGTCAGGGTATAGTAAGGTGCTTTCTAGATAGGGGTAGTCACAATCAATGTATTGATAGATTCAACATGTTTTAATCAAGTGAAGGTACAATAGGACCAGTATAGCACATAATTTCCATCATATAAGACACTTATAAATTATGTTAGGAATGTTTCCCTCATATTGATAATGACCATAACTTCAGGAAGAAGTTTTGTTTTGAAGGGTGGGTGTATGTAATTCCACCTTTTGAATTAGATAGCGAGAATTACTTAAGGCCTAATCACCTTTTATTTTCTATTCACTGTGAAACTATTATTGATACACTTGAACTTTTAACGTTTTTATGAAATCTATTATAACTTGAAAATTTTTACATTTAAAGTTGTTGGTACATGGATACTGAATTGTGATTATGGTTAAATGCATTTACATGATGATAATGCATAGATATGTATGAGTTGTGTTATAGAATAATTTGCAGTTCAAGAGGCTATGAAATAGCCAAAGAATAATGATGATAAAAGGTTGATGTCGTGAACATCGACCAGGAAACAGTATGGTACAAATTTTGTATGTGAAATTGTATTAGTTCAAATGCATTGCTATGATATGTGGACAAGTGTAGTTTTTTTTTTCAGGTGACGAGACTGCCTAAAACTAAATATACAATGACAAAATTCCTAGCAACACAATGCCACTGTATGTTCTATGGTAGGGTGTGGACCCTAATCCTATTAAGAGGGGTGGAGGCATTTCCCACTATGTATCCTCTGAAACCTGGAGTCATGGGAGGATGGTGCTAGCTCACGCTCCCCTAGACATGTGATGATGACTGTCAGTTGTCTGCTGGGGAATCTTGGTCAAGAGAGTGGCACTTCCACTTACGAGTTCTATTTGGAGTTATGTGAACATTTTAATTGGTTTTGATATCTTTTATCAAATGAATGTTTTTTTTGATTGGATTGGACACGTACAAAAATTACTATAGGTGTGATAATTATTGTCATTAGTACATACGCGAGCCTTGTATGTGCTAGCTACACATGCATTCCTTGCACATGTACACTAGTATCTATAAGTTGTGTTGCTTACTGATAATGTTGTTTATTTGATGTGGGTGTCTGAACCATGTGTCATTACCCTTGTATTGTAAATTACCCTAACTTCGAGATGAAGTTTCTTGAAGGGTGAGTGTATTTAACAACCCTAATTAATTATGTAATTATATTGAATAATTAATATTAATTTAATTAATTATTAAAATGACTTTATGAAGATTTTATTATAATATTATTAACATTGGTAGATGAAGTAATGAATGGGAGAGATAAGGTAGTTGAGGGATTAATGAGGGGATAAAGTTGTTGGGGAATTAATGAGGGGGACTTGAGAGAGGAGGATAAGAAAGGAGGGGAGGACTTGGAAGGGATCTCATTTTTTTTTGGTTTGAGAATTTTTGAAACATGGAGGAGGAGGAGGATATTGGAAGAATTGTTTTTTGGAAGCTCTCACAGGTCACTGCTGTTGCTGGGAATTTTGGGCTCGGGGGCCAGGAAATTGTAAGGATTCCTGGAGCTAGGGAGCCAGAGAGGTTGTTCCTAGTTCACTGGGAGGTTAATATTCAGTTTGTGTAAGAACTAGAATGTGATCAAATAGAAAAGGGACTAGATAACCAACCTAAAGGCGGAGGTATGTATTATAATGTTGTTTTCATTATATTGTTGATATTATTATGCTGTTATAATTAATATGATGCTATATTTTTGTTATTATGATATTTTTGTTGTTCTCATTATTCTGTTATCATCAATATGTTGTTGTTTTTTTATTTCTAGTACAAGGAAATAATGAAAGAAATTATAAACTAAATTCAGTAGGAGATTTTCAAAAACTTTTATTTATTTTGAGTCCTGAAAATTAACCAGGCTTTACATTTTGGTATCTACAGAATACCTAAAAACATTGTATATATATTTTATGGTGAATGGTGAAATTAGATATAATGAATATAAGAAAGTTTTTCCCGGTTGAGGGTTTCCAGTATAAAATCTCTGTGTATTATGTGTATGAGCCATTGATTAAATTATATTTTGCTTAAGAATTTATATGGATTGCTTTACTTAACAGGTTTAAAACTTACAGAGAAGGCCTCCTTATATAATCCTGGAGAGACCTAACCACTTGACATATCTTTGGGATAAGTTGAGGATTCCTCTCCTTCAATTATGGATCTTCCCTAAGATCATGCCTTGAAATCAAATTCAAATCCAACCAACTTTAGAGATTGAGGGGATTCTTCCCTGATTTATCTCAAAAAACCAAAATTCACTCAGAAAGGGTAGTGCTCCCCCAAAAGGGTGCAGAAATAATTTCAACACTCCCCCAAAGAAGTCTAGGGAGAATAAACACTCCTTGATAGTGGGTAGAGGAGTGTTGCCTTCCAAAAATCATTTTTAAGTAGTTTTTTCATGGAAAATGCTTTGTACTCTTCATCAATTGATTTATGTTTCTTAAACGAGTCTTTGAAGGTGTCTTAAGTGTCCTTGTGGTGTTGTTAGAGACACGACATAGGAAATATGGTAGTATGATGTTTGCGACACTTGCGACACTTAAGGCCAATAATGCAACACTTGAGACACTAGTCATGACGACAATAGGTCATCATTAAAGCGAGTAATTTTGATGTGTAACAATACTACTAGGTAGATTCAGTGAAGGAATGAAATCATTGGCTATATATATAAATAAGGATCATCAGATCACAAAGCACCATAGTTAGTGTTGGGATCTAAAGATGTCCTAAAAACAACCTCTATGCATCAACTGAAGGTAGGCGCTGGCACAAGCATTTTACTTGTTTTCTATGTAGGTTCTTACCTTCCATTTTCAATACCCAGCCTCCAGAGATGCAACACCTATAAAGGAACAACAGTCGTAAAGGGAATGAAAGTTGTTATGTTCAAATGAATGGAACTTCCTATAAAGGGAACAACAATTGTAACAAGGGGATGCCAGACATTACATTGGGTTGAACTAATGTGGAATTAATTGCATTGTAGTACTTGCCCAACTATCTAATTTTTCAACCCAAGGTTCGTAAATTGATGAAGCAAACACAAAGTACAAGCAAGATTGAAATGAAACTAATCTAATCTAATGTTTAAGCTACGACTAAAATTGAATTATTAATATAATGCAGGAAATTGAAACACAGGACTAAAATTGAATCATTAATCCAATGCAGAAAATTGAAACACACGACTGAAACTAAAATTGCGTAAATGAAATTAATGTAGGAATGGGAAATTGCATAAATGAAATTAATCTAGGAATGGAAAATTGCATAAATGAAATTAATCTCGGAATGGAGAACTAGATGAAGGAAAAGAAAATACAACATGTGAAGAGTTGAATGACACAACAACATATGTTAGCTCACGCCAATGAAGAAATCTTACATTACAATAACTAAATCAATCTTCATAACAAAATAATGAAAGCATGGAAGCCAAAACTATGAATCAAAGCTAAGAATCCTTTTCTCATTCAAATCCTAAGGGCTACTACTAAATGACTATCAAATTATTACTCACTGACTACTACTTCTAAATGATTACTACTCCCTCGTGAAGAGAGAGCACTCTCTTTTATACATGAGAGCCTTGAAGATAAGATAACCATCTCATAATTACAGATCCACTATTCTCTCAACTATTTTCCATTATTACAAAATATGATCCCTTCAAATCCTCACACATATCTCTCATACACCTTGGATAAGATATTCCAACCAAATCTCGATGATTGTCTCCTTGGAACAGGATTGAAATATCTCCTCAAATATTTAAATGATGGAGGAAGTATTAGAGAAGTGCTTTTGAATTAATCCTTCACATATTCCTACACACTACAAAGCTCACACATTTTTGAGATGTATATGAAAACATGTCGATTTTCTAATATTTAATCACAAATTCCCCTTTAATACTAAAATGAATAAAGTGGAGAATAATGAGGTGAAACCCAAGTATATTTATGAAATGACATCATGAAAGGTTAATGGGGTGATGAAATGTGAAGAATAATGAAGGGAAAGGTGGATGAAAATAGGACATTTCTGAGCCCCAACATACCCCCCAACATAACTTGTTGCATGTCCTCATGCAACCATGCATGGATCTTCTCAAGAAATTTTGGCATATGAATGTTGTTTTTGAGTGATGATAATGAATGTTTCCTGGATGGGATTTACATGAGTAAAAACTGTCATTTTTTTTATGGTTGGTTCTTGTGTGATAACCATGAATATAAAGAATGTTGGTTCTTGTGTTAACACCATTCATTTCGTTATTTGTTCTCTTGTTGTTATGATAATAATTTACCCATATTCTTATTGGAAAAAATGTATGATATCAATGTGCATAAGGAAACATCACTAAGTATAAGAAAGCCCCTCTTTTTATATTTTTGAATCATGCCAATATGTATATGAGTGCTTATGAAGCAAAGTGAAAGAGAGTATCGCTGGAAAAGAAATGTTGGTAATTGGTACATGAGATGAAAGATGGAATGATGGTAGTGGAAAAGTGGAGTGATGATAGTGTATAAAGTCCCCTACCCCCCAAATGAACTAGTTGATTGTCCTCATGCAACGTGGCATAAGTAATGCAAGTGAAAATGAAAGGGAACTTGGTGAGGGAATTTTCAAAATTATTCATTGCTAGCAGTTGAGGAATTACATGATTAATGTTTAGAAAATAACATACCTCGACTTACCCAAAATGTTGATGAACTATGTAATAGGAATATGGCTGATGTAGCTATTGGAGCATGGAATATGTCATTGTTGAAGGATCATATGAAAGGTGACTACTATTGTAGTTGTGACTGTCATGACTGTTGGATCAGAGAATGTGAAGTAGAGGAATATGAACTATTGTTGAATGAATTATGGAAAAGATGAAGTATGAAAGTGGAACTATGGTACTCTCATATAGCTAGAAAATATTGTTGCAATTGTTGATGGAGTAATGAAAGGTTTATAGTCTTCACCTACTGCTAAAACTGATGGTACAATTCTAATCATGCGAATGGATGTGTCGATGTCGAGCATGAAGAGAAGTCATTGGATTACCGGCCATTGATGAATGTCGTTAACCAATGCGAGGCAAAATCACCATTGATGTCAATGAATGCCAAGGTAACCAAGTACATCTTGTGAAGTGAGAATGAATGAGTTGATGTCAAGCCACTTGCAAGATTTGACGATCAAGGGACATTGATGTATTCCCATGATTGTCAATGAGAGGGCTTGCCATTAAGGCATGCAAGCCTCTAGGTACTCAAAAGGATCTCTAGTCTATATCCCAGATAAGGTGATGAGGTCAATAGGGCAAGACCTATTGAAAGGTGGGACTTAAGGAATCCCACATCAGTCAACGCGAGTTTGTAAAAATATTTGTAGGACTATAAATTAAAAGCTCTCAGTAGCAATAGTGTTTAGGGTTAGGCAATAAAGTCATGGAAAGGGAGATGGATAGTTTTATTGACAAGGAAAAATGAACTGAAAAAGATAATGATATGTATGCGACTCGGAAAGATAGGCATGTGCGAATTCATGAAGGATAATTCAATGGAGTATGGGCTTCAACACAAGGATGAGAAATCTACTTTGAAGGAGAACTAGGAAGAAATAATTTATGATGCAAAATGGTTTGATGAATGGTCGTTGTGTAACAGAAAATGCCATGATGTGTAGAACAAGAATCAACTCCTTCATGCAATCAATAAGGCATGTTTGTTTTTCAAAAGTTTTGTGATCTTTGAAAATTACTTCAGCAACAAGATGCGATCAGCCATGCACCTGAAAAAAAAAATAGTACAAATCCTGCATGAAAACTTGTGAGATGTTTGAAGAAAAACATAACATGCAGAAAGAAGTACAAATGTGGAAAAGTAAAAATAAAATGTGTTTTTATACCTCTTGTCATGGTCATTGCACGCGCACTTGTTTCATCGTTGATTGCTTGCTTAGCGTAAAATCGCAAAAACATGTTTCGATATTGTTTTCCGGAATTATAAAAAAAAGGTCCATTTGCAATTTTTCGAGTTTTCCAATGTTTATCCATTATGTAATATTTTGATTTTTATAAGTTATAATGATTTTATGATTTTTATGATTTTTGTTTTATTTTTTATTTTTTTATCATTATATAATTTTCTTTTTATATAAAAAACAAAACAACTAAAAATTCTTTTGATTATTATAAAAAATTGTTTTTAAAAGAAATAAAATAATTTTTTTTGTTTGTTTTTATTATGATTTTTTTATTATAATGAAATAAATAAATAAGAGAAAATTAAAAACAAAATAAAAGAGAAGAAAAAAAAAATATTATAAAACAAAACAAAAGAATAATGGCCATTGACTTTCATTTTTCTATACTTGGGCCAGCATGCCACAATGAATGCTCCATCCGATAGGAGAAATTTGTAGCACCTGACATATGTGTTTCTCATACAAGATCGACATCAATTATGCATTATAAGCAACAACTAAAACCAATCAAATTTGTGTTGTAAATAACTTGAATCTGTGGGCATTGCCTAGATGGTTTTGAAGGGATGGATAAGGTTACAATGGCATCAGTTTCCCTTCCTCTTGAGTGATTGTTTGGATTCGTTGATACAACCTGGGGGGCCAGTCATCAATTCCATAGTCGTCTCCATCTGTATTATGCAAGGATCTGATTGTCAACAACTGATCACAACAAATTTTACTTTGCAACAATTGATGAGGCACAGGAATATCTCCCAAATACAGGCACATCTGCAATTTAAGTTTGTTTTGGAACTAGTTTCAAAACACTTGATACCAAACTCATCTCCTGGAGCTTGAGCCCGTGCAGTTGGGACAACCCTCTTTCTCTCATCCATGTCATCTTTGTTTCCTACTAATATTTTATTCACATTGTCTGATGCATGTTGCTCAATATTTCTAATCCAGTTCCTAATGTTGTTGAAAGATGTTTCATCAGTCACATCATAAAGTAGAAGAATTCCCATAGCACCACAATAATATGTTGTTGTAATAGTATGGAAACGCTCTTAGCCAGCCATGTCCCAAATATTCTCTTCCTAGGAATCGTCTGTTCTAGCGTCTTCCTATTCCAGTCTTTTATCTCCTCCTCTTGCCTTCTATGCATCTCATCCTTCTCCTTGTCCTTCTCGAATATCTTTGCATGAAAATCAAAATTGTGAAGCACACGAAATGTGCAATACTCCATAGCCTTTTGTAACATGCTAGTGGAAACGTTATGCAAAGAAATGGTAGTTTCATTGCCCCTGTCAACTATCACCACCTTTATGATCTCTAAAATCGATGCCACTGCCTCTTCCACCTCTATTATCATCATTAAATATGGAATAAATGGATTGGCAAGAAGATTGGTGCAAATCAAATCAACTGTAAATGGGATTCAGTCTTGCAACCTCTGATAGAAAAATTTCTTTGTTCAATTGAATATGAATCTAAAAATGGATTTCAGGGGATATGCTGAGAATATAGGATATGAAAAAATGGATCTGCTTACCTCATCGATCCCTCTCAACATTCACTTACCTACGTGTTCCTTTAGTCAGTTATTCCAGTGCGCCTTTGTCTTATCCACTTTTGCCATCCAACCTCAATGCATACTATGAAATTGTGTTTGACCGAGTGAAGGCTTCATATCTTCTTCAATGCTATTTTATTTATTTCTATTACATCCCATGAGTAATATGCAAGAAAATATTTTTGCACAATGAAATAGTGAACAATGATAAACAATTTTGGTTTAACCAAATTAATTAGGGTCCTGTGCTAGTGAAGGTTAGTCAAAAATGAGTTATTGATCACCTACATATTTGATTCCCTACTGAGGGCCGATGGACAAAAAAATAGAATCTTAGACTTTCCTTCGTCGACCTACCTTATTACCTGTCTTCGACCTATGAATTTAAATTTTATGATATTTTGTTCATTCCAGGGTTATCTCCAGACATATACAGGATAAGGGACAAAGGAAAAGTCGAGTTGGACTAACAGGGATTCATGAATATTGGGAGGAATCATGGCTCCTCTTTCCTCCTCGAAATAGAGAAAAAGGTAGTTTTATATGAAACTACTTCGCGCTATGGTGAGTTTTTAACTCGCTATGTAAGGTCGTCTCTTTTTATATTTTCTCCCATGCCAAATATCTCCTTTATTTATTTAATGTACTTACTGTTTTTTTTCTTTGATTTGTAGAGGGAAGCACACATTTTTATTTCTGTATTTATCTTAAAAAATAAAAAATGATTATGCAAACTTATTACAAATTTTTGAGCAAATGGAAATAACTGTAGATAAAAAATAGATTAGGAAAAATTTTCATCGTCAATTAATTAATCTTCCTGAAATCAGTCAGTCATCCTAGTTTCAGATCCTCGCGATTGCATGAAGCACGGAGGATAACATACTTATTCTAAAAAAAAAAAAAACTTGAAAACAAAGTCCTAACTACACTATGCTAATTAAAAATGAGAGATTAGTTACATGTATTCAAATAACCAATGTAGCCATGCATGCAACAGTAATAAGAATATGTTATCTTTCAATTTCAGAAATGAGAATCAGAGATATGTATAATCGTGCGAAATTAGCTGCTGAAACTCTAAATCAACAAAATAAAAAGGAAAACTAAATGGAACTAACCTAGTACTTGCTTGAAACCAAAATTCGATCAAGATTTTGTAAGCACAATTTTTCTTGCTCATAACATGTTGCAGCTCCTTGTTGTCCTCCTCAATCTCCTACTCACCTAATTGGTTTTTATTAAATATGCAAGATTCTTCATATGTTGATTCTCCGTTCACCTATGGAGGAGTAATTAAGCTTCCGACTACTGTCAATATCTCCTCTTCCAGATAAGAGGAGATCCCAATTTTTCCTAGGACCTGAGTGAGATGTTCCAAGATTAAATTCATTGTTAAACCATGTTAAAAAAAGGATGCATACAACACCCAAATCAAAATGAAAAAATTAAATAAAAACTCTCTTGCTAAAACATAGAACAATTACTCTTCACAGTTGCGGAAATTAAAAAGTTCCTGATAGTTGGTAGGGACAGTGAGGAGTCTCTAGTGAAGTATATTTTATGACCCTTAGAACCAACACATGTAGGTCACACTTACAAAAATTAAACACTCTTGCATAAATTTAAATTTGCAGGAATTAAAACTACTCTTGAAGAAATTGAAACTACTCTTGTGGAAATTGAAATTCACACTTACCCAGTTGGTAGGGAGAACATGAGGAGTCTCCACTCAAGTAGTTGTATGACACCTTACCAACACATCTAGATCACACTTTCATGAAAATAAACTAATACCTCAATCCCTCGTGCTTCCTTGGAAACAACGCCAAAATGTTGGGCTCTAAAGATGTCCTAAATACAACCTCTATGCATCATCTGAAGGTAGGCACTGGCACAAGCATTTTACTTTTTTCCTACGTAGGTTCTTACCTTATATTTTCAATAACCATCCTCCATAGATGCAACACTTGTAAAGGAACAACAATAGTAAAGGGAATGACAATTGTTATATTCAAAGAACGACACTTCCTATAAAGGGAACAACAATTGTAACAAGGGAATGACAATCATTACATTGGGCCGAACTAATGTAGAATTAATTTCATTGTAGTACTTGCCCAACTATCTAATTTTTCAACCTGGGGTTCATAAACTGACGAAGCACACACAAAGTGTATGCAATATTGAAGAAGAACTAATCTAATCTAATGTTTAAGCTATGACTGAAATTGAGTCATTAATCTAATGTAAGAAACTGAAACACATGACTAAAATTGAATCATTAATCTAATGCAAGAAATTGAAGCACACGACTGAAATTGAAATTGCGTAAATGAAATTAATCTAGGAATGGGAAATTGCGTAAATGAAATTAATCTAGGAGTGAAAAATTGCGTAAATGAAATTAATATAGGAATGGAGAACTACATGAAGGAAAAGAAAATACAACATGTGAAGATTTGAATGACACAAAAACATATGTTAGCTCATGCCAATGAAGCAATATTACATTACAATAACCAAATCAATATTCATAACATAATAAGGAAAGCATGGAAGCCAAAACTATGAATCAAAGCTAACAATCCCTTTCTCTTTCAAATTGTAAGGACTACTATTAAATGACTATCAAATTATTAGTCATTGACTACTACTTCTAAATGATTACTACTCCCTCATTAAGAGAGAGCACTTTGTTTTATACATGAGAGACTTGAAGATAAGATAACCATCTCACAATTATAGATCCACTATTCTCTCAACTATTTTCCATTATTACAAAATATGATCCCTTCAAATCCTCACACATATATATCATACATCTTGGATACGATATTCCAACCAAATCTCCATGATATTCTCCTTGGAATAGGCTTGAATTATCTCCTCAAATATTGAAATGGTGGAGTGTTGTGAGGGAAATCTCCTTACGGACTAGCAAATAGGGTTATGCTTTGCATGCAGATATGACCAAGAAAAATCTACTTTCTACCTTTGTTCCCAGACTTAAATCCCATTTCCTTTTAGTAAAAACATGGCTAGATCAACCTACCTTGTTCCAGACATTCAATGTCAATCCCTTGTCGCACTTGATTACTTGTCCATAGTTCTCATTCCAAAGATGACCTGCATATAAGACAAACAAAAACTACACATGCATGTTACCTATAGACTAACGGGTTAGAGATTCAAATATGCACTTAACAAACTATGAATAACTCATGAATTGGGATGGGAAAAGCATTTTCTTTACTACTTTAAATGAGTCAACTTACAAAACTTCGAGACAGGCCACTGCTCCGCAAACCTGATCCTGGGCTCCTCTTCAATTGTCCTCCAACTTTTTTGCTTAGTATCTCTTCTGGCACAAGGATGGCTAAAGGATTGGGACAATGGGAATATGCAATTGGGCAGAGTTTCTTTGCTATATTTTTCCACTTCCAAATGGGACCCCTAGCCCTTCTTTTATAGGCTAGAAGAAGCTAGGTATTTGGACGAACCCTCGTCCATGCATGGCTGGGAGTTTAAGTTAACTCACCCAGAGCTATGTGTTCCAACAAAAACTTTCCTTTTTTCGTGCTTTTGTCGGTCCACGCAGGATTTTTTAGGTCAACTAGCATGTACACGCGTGCAATAATAGAGTAGGGCACGTGGGCCCTTATAAAAGAGGTTTTTTAAAGAGTTGTTTAGTAGTGCTTTGACAAAGAAGGGATCTGAGATGGCCTGGTGCCAGGTAAGCATGTATGGTGCAGTTTAGGGTTATAATAGATTCCCCCTAATGTTTGCGGTCAAAAGAGCATCTGATGGTCGAAATACATTACTAATCTTTATTGATGTGTCGAACGATTGAGCCCAAGGATCAGGAACCAGGAGGCGTCGTCTGCAAAATAACAAATGTCTCATCGAGGCGGGCATACCCATGCTTGGGATAAAATAGAATCATGGCTAACAATCAAATACACTGTAGATCCATGTCATATAACTATATAAAGAGTAGTTGTGAACAATACACAGTGGAGCTACATCTCGAAATAAAAAAGATATACATATAAAGTATCCATCTTCTAGAAGCTGATACAACATGATGGATGGAGATGAGATATTCAAAGCTCGAGCAACAACTTCAAAATCTTCAAAACTCAAGGTAGGAGTGTAATATGAGTGTACGACTGCACTACCCAGAGGTCTTCGACGGCTCGTCGGTCATGGATTAGATAATCTTGATGATCAGACTGAAGGCTTCATTAATTTCGAACAAGGACTTGATTGGACATTTAGGATGGTCAGGTATGAGGGCAAGAGACAAATTGCAGAGGGGCCGACTCAAGCTTGGTGACAAACTTCCCTTGGACAGTAGCATGACAAATGATGAGACGTAGGTAGCATGGCATTAATTATAAGTCTACGAAGCAGGAGGCAACACAAACTCTCCATATGTTTGGAAGGATAATCAAATGGTGGAGGACATAACTCTATGTAGTGAGAACAACTTCCTAAGGTCGTACTACATCCCATAGTTTGATGAACAAACATATAGATGTGCTTTATCCAAGGGTGACTCATTATGTTGCCAATAAAGAAAATACTTTTCCCTTCCTCTTTTTGGGGTATATTTGTTTTTTTTTTGTCCTTTTCAATAATGTTGGGAAAAAGAATAAATTAATGTTATGTTACAATGGAGGAATGAGTATTGAAAACATACAAGTTCAAGGCATAAGGACAAGACTGATGTTTTAATATAATGATACTCGGAAAAAAATCCTCCGGGAGCCAAGGGTGTTAAAATGTAGAAGCAAACTGTTACAAGGCTAGTGTATAAGATATGCAAACGTAGTTAACAAAACACACAATGTTAACGTCCTTCAATCTAAGTTTAACAAGACCAAAGAAGGTAAGATCAGTGGTTTTTCATATTTAGAGAGTCTAAAACAACATCAAAGGAGACTCCATTGGGGTACCTTTTTCGAAGATAGTCTAGTCGGTTCGAAAAAGGGGTAAACTAGCACCAACAAGATGTCTATTCAAAACCATTTTAACAAGTGTGACAAGGACAAGATCACTCGGCCATTTTTTCATCTTTAAGGAGTCTGAAAAAAGATTAACTATGGACTTCGGTAGGAATGTTCTTCTAGACCAATTTAACAAGTGTGAAAGAATAAGGTCACTCGACGATCTTTTCAATTTTAGGGAGTCTGAAAAGAGCTTAACTATGGACTCGGTGGGAGTTCCTTCTTCGTAAGTTTAGTCCCTCAGGCCTGAAAAAGGGATAAAATTATACCTGAGAGTACTCTTCTATAGAGATGAAGTTCCATAGAGTATACCTTTGTTCGTATAGTTGACCGTCCGGGTAGAAAAAAGGGTAAACTATCGTCGGACAAACATGACTTTAAATTTTAGTTTAACGAGCGTGAAATTCCACAAGATTGCTCGACAATATTTTCATGTTTAGAGTGTCTGAAAAGGGCTTAAAAGAAGACCCATTATTTTTTGGGAGTCCCAAGGGTGAGGTTAAGAGTGAAGAAGAATCATGTAAATGAGGTTCAAACTCATATTCAGGAAAAACTACAAGGACTCCCGAGCCTATAGTGTTTTAGAGACAACATGAATACCATAATGCAACCAAGATCTACCTAGGGCATCCATGTTCCGGTAAGCTCTACCACCAAGTTGCAACACTTCTAAAGCAGAGATGATGGTTCCATGTCACAACCTGATGGGATCAATCCTATGGAAAAGGAAAAAGACAACGAAATACGCAAATCAGGGTAGAAACCTAACCTACATGTTCAAGTTGAGCGTCGGAAATTTTTTTCCACAAACCATCGAAAAATACTCAAAACTCAAAAACAATTGTCCCAATACCCGATCAACTCCCTCCTATGCAACTCCTGAACCACTCTAAATGGTTTTTGGTATAAATAAAATGATAAGGGAGGCCAAAAAAGTGACAAAAATAGGCCAACAAGTCTATAAATAGAAGCTGGCAGCTCATTATCACTATTGTTGATTTGGAAATAGACTCTAGAGCCAAAAGACCCCCTTCGAGTAAAGTGGTGATTCTGGGAGCTATTGTGGATGAAACAAACTATTGTCTGGACCAAGTAAGTACAAACTCCATTATCTTGCAATTTATGTCTTTATTTACGCATTGGGTTTCATTTTTTAGGGGGGCGTCGACCTTTAAAAACTCGACCGTAGGTCCACGCGGGCTGTCTCATGACAGGCTGTGTGTACATTCAGGCAAAGTAAACTCTGCACATGTGTACATGCGACTGTCGCCATTACAACACATGTGGCCCCCCTTATTGAAAGAAAAATACTTCAAAAGCAAGGGTTAACCCTCCTGAACCTTTTTGTTTTGCAGGATGTATGTCCATTGGAGATAAAGAGAGCATGAAGGGGTAAATGAGTTGGTCGGGGAATACCCCAATAATGTGGCTACTTTGATGCAGTGTGGGTTACTCAAATTTTTTCTATGTCCTTTCATGCGGGCACAACCTAGGCTGTTGAATGCCTTGGTTGACTACTGGCATCCGGATGCAGAGGCATTCATGTTAGAGGGGTAGTCACTGGTGCCTATGGTTGAGGACATTTACTTTTTAACTGGCCTCTCTAGGACTGGGAAACTAGTCAATTTCCAAACTTTTCCTGTGGGGCCGCATAACATAGAAGAATTGATAGGTCTATATTGTGCAACTGATACGGACCATGTGAGAACACAGGTGCCTATAAGCAAGATCACTAGCCTATCACTACAGGCGATAGTATTGCTTATTGGGCGAATTACTGGTTCTGTGGATCTACATCAGGCATCCCGCGCATAGATGAACTCTGCAGTCCAGTGCTTAAATGCACAAGTTTTTGATTGGAGCACCACTTTGCTTGAGTGCATGAAGAGGCAATTGATAGATTGTCGTTTGCAGACACATACGAACTTTGGGTTCGACACCATTACGTGTTTTTTCTTTTTTGAGAGAGTTTCGAGTTTTAGTCCTCGAGTAGTGGTACAAGGACACCAGGCCTCTCTTCCTGCTGTGTGTAGATGGGCAGTACTACTGCCACGACAGGGTGGTGGAAGAACGAATGAGTCCTTCGATGATGACTTTTTTGCATGGATGTCACAATAGATCCCGGTTATAGAGGACTACCCCTATGTCGAAATTGATTTTTCGATAGACCTAGAGATACCAGTACCTCCTGGTGAGGTGCGAGGGGAGATGGGTAAGTCTCCACCTTTGTAGTTTTTTTTTTGTTGTATATGTAATTTTTTTGTTGTTTTCTTATATATATATATCATTTTTTTTTCTGCCAGAGTATTTGACGGATGTGTGTTTCATTGTGTCCAGACGTGGGACCAATGCAACCTACTGACTATGCGAGGAATAGGCGTCGTCCTCGGCCAGGGGCTGCACCTGCCGCGGCAGGGGGGCCAACAGTAGTAAGAGATCTTCCAGTCGTGGAGGCTGAGAGCGTATTGAGATGGGTTGAGCATAACTTTACTGTGTTCACTCACACGGTCCCAATGGCAGAGATTGAGGACCTATTACCATTTATGCAGCCTCATGTAGTAGGGGCACCACGGAGATGGGTCTGATTGTTTCAGCATTTAGCCAGTGATGTGGACCAGTATAACAGGGCCCACAGGTCCTGAATTTAGCTAGACATTTTTCTGTGCCACGAGCACTACTTGTATATATTTTTTGAGGGCATAAGCCCTATGACTCGTTATCGGTCTTATTTTTGAGGTGCTTGCATCCATCTATGTACTCTAGTTACTTTATGATATCATATATGATTTTTTGGTCTTTTGTGTCTTATGTATCATGTGTGAAAAAAAGTATTTACATGTTTATGTTAATGTTCTTTCATATGTGTGCAAGATGCCAATCTAAAATTTGATTAGCTAGAGTATCTGTAAC